>DF359707.1:16444-58793 GCA_000787875.1 Solanum virginianum
AAAAAACATTCCCCCCCCCCCCCCTTTTTTATATAATCTTGCTTTAATCACTAACTTTGATATTGTTACTAAAATTGAAAAAGGGGCAAGTTCTAACTTTTAAAATAAAATGATATTCCTTGACAAGACCCCACTTATACTGCCCCAAAAGCAAACACACACACACACCAATACACACAACGCGTAAGTGTAGTTATTTAATATCACGGAAATTCACACACACACCCACACAAATATATGGACAAAATTAGTTAAATTATATTTTCTTATATTGATAAATAATTGGGTTAAAAACGTATTTTGAAATAAAATAAGGATAACAGAGGAAAGTCAAAAAAAAAAAAAAACTTTTAGGAGAGGTTTGTCTAATTACTAGTTTCCCTTGGTCTAAGGTTTGGTGGAGAACTTGAGAAAGCTGAATAACCATTTAAGAAATTTACTTGGAGAATGATTGTACTAATATGTGAGAAGATTAAATTAAAGTATAATTGGTTATTATTATTGTTAATTTATTGGACTAGTGAATCTTTATAAATTATGAGTACTAGAAAATTTGTATTAACATATAATCATAAGCATTTATTTATAAAAAGAAAAACATAGAAATATATAATTTATTAATATTGCATTTTTAAATATTATGATACCTAAATTATAAATTACAATTTGCTCTTTTGATATGATAGCGAGAATTTGAAAAATTAGCTTGCATACTAGTACATCGTCTGGTTTTATGACTCACTCGATATAGTGTAGAATATGTTCATAGAATTTTCAACAGTAAAAAAAATTATATACCTAAAAATTATGTTAAAAATATATAAATTTCATAAAAATTAATAATTTTAAAATATTTAATAAATACTCATTAAAATGTGGTCAAAGAAAATCTTTTTTGACTTTTTGCATAGTAAATGTGTCACGTAAAATAGAACAAAAAAAGTATACTATATTATATATCAACTAAAAAACACACATACTGGCATTAAGGATATAAATTTTGATTGTTTATTCCTCGTTATGTTTTGGGGTCAAAAATACAATAAACTATTATCCAAAGGGCAAAGGTATAATCCCAAATTATTCAAAATTGGCTAAATGTGTATTTATTACATTTTCATATAAAAAATGTCCTCGTCATTACATTTTCTGCTCAAAATATCCTTTAATCATCCAAATGAACCAAAAACATCATTTATTTGAATTATTGTTCCAAAACAAGGAAAAATAGATAAGTTTTATCTTTGAACAACGAGAATATTTTAACCAAAAAATATAATAAATGGTACATTTGACCAATTTTGAATAGTTTAGAGATATATTGCCCTTTCCCCTTTTCATTTTACTTTTCCCCTAAGGCACACATAACACAAAATAATGTTTGCTTAAACTCATGTGGACTAGCTATAAACACACACATACAATATAGATACACATACACACTCTTACCAACAACAACAAAAGAAATGCCCACACACAATATGATATATAGTGAAGTTTAGATTGACTAGTTTAAACTCACAAAAATCACAATATGATCTTTGCTTCTTCAACTCATGCTGACTAAGTTTAAACACACACAAATACACAAGCACACAAACACAATACAAGAAATTACTAACACAATACAAGAAATTACTATGTGTTGAGAATTGGTTTCTTAGTCCTATAAAAAGCCTCTTTTCCTTGTTGATTATAGGAACACAATTCACATAACAAACAAAGCAAGAAAAACAAGAAGAGAGCAAGAGAAAGATGGCAGATAAGGAAGGCAAGGGAAAGGGAAAAGCAGAGGAAATCAGAGACAACAAAAATGGCATATTTCCATTCACTCCCAAGAAAGGGAGTGTAATTCCTAAAGACAAAGAAGCATGTTTCCACCATGATGGGTGAGAAAATTGGTCAAACTATTGTTTCTTTTGTCACAAATAGTAAAAATAAAATTAATCCTGATGCTCATCAATCATCTATACTTACTTCTGTTATAAATATAACTATGATGGAGAACACGTAGATGAATAAAATAATCTATTAGAACTATGTTATGAAATTGTCTATTTATTTTCTTAGTTACTTATATTAATTCTGGAACCTTCCTCTATTCTTCTTTTTTATTTTTTCTTCTTCCCTTGGAAGATTTGTTACTAATTTGAAGTAATTATAGTGATGAACTCTTATATTAATACGTGTAATTTCAATTATCTATTTCAATATAGCATGGGTTCATTACATTTATGCTATGTGACTTACCTCTTTTCTTTTCTTTTTTTTTTTTAATTATGAGGCTTACCTCCTCTTTTTTAATGTTTTTTAAAGTTAACTTCTTATCACTTTTTTTACTTTGATTTTTTATTTTTTTGCTTTTCATCTCTTTTTCATTTTTCTCCTTTCATATTTTATATTTTTTCAATAAAATTATTTAACTTTAATAAATGTGTATATTTTTAAATTAAAATTATTTTTCATATATGTTGACATTCAATTATGGCCTAACATTTTTCTAAAGTTAATAGTTTAAAAATTTTTTTATTCTTCAAATAATTCAAAATATATTTTCTATAATTTAAAAATAATTTATCAATAATTGCCCTTATTTTTCAAAAAGTATTAGAATTCTTATTAATTTAGTTTGAATTTTAATTATTAATATTTTTACCATAGTCTGTTGAATATAAAATAATATTTTATTTGGAGTAATATTTTCATACGGCTGGAAATTTCGCACTGTTTCAGTAAGAATCTGTTTGGGAAAATATATTTTGTTTGTAGCATTGAAACAACAAAACAAGAAGGTGCATAATACTGTGAAAAACAATCCTCCAAATAAATAAACAAGCAAGTTGTACACTACTGTTTATTGCAGCTACATACCTTGCTATCTACAAAAACATTAGGCCAGTCACTTTCCACTACAAAAAAAAAAAAAACAAAAACTTTCTGACTTAACAAAACAAGTAGTTTTTCCTCAACTGATGAAGCCACATTAGCATTATCCCTAAAGAACCAACTGCAAACGGGACGTTACCATTGCGATGGACTGCCTCGGGTCACTGTTCAACAACAGTCACTTGTTCAAACTCGATAAGGGACAGATTACTGTCTTCCTTAACAGAGAAACTAGCAGGTTCGGTAACTTCAATACGTCCCCACCTGTCCACTGCAAGCCTCATTGATCCCTTGAACATATCTATTTTTGCATTGCGCAGAATTACAGTAGCACCTTCTTTCATCATGTCGACTGAAAGAGAAGATCATCAAGTTAACAGAAGTATAAGATAAAGAGAACATCATAATATTTAACAGAATCCACAGAAACAGTGTTCAAGGGGGGAAACAGGAGAGATTCGAGATGCATGAAAACATTTGTACCCATATTCTCTAGAAATGCATGTTGTTTGACTGCAAATTCTTCATAATCAATAATCAAAAAATTCAAAATACCGATTTGCCAAAATGAAGGAGCTCAGCTCATGAATCCTAATCACTAAAATGGAGGAGTTAATGGATTCAAATTGCAGCCATTATATTAAGTTTACAGTTCACAAAAAGAAAAAGATAGCAGATTCAGCCAAGCAAATCAGGAAAGCCGAATATCACATCAGCATAATGACAGATCTCTCTGGCTAATTATCCAATTTCACAATTCTCCTTTCTTGAAATAGTTAATATTGATGATTGCAAGAAGCAGAAAAAATAGGTCGTTGGCTTCGTGTGAAGATTGGGCTCGGATTTACTGAACTCTGAAAGAAACAGGATGAAGCCAAGCTTGGCTTGAATTGCAAAGCTAATTGTACAGAAGAAACTTAGGTGTATGATATTTGACACGGTTACAATTTTTCATCCCAAAAAGGCATGTAGCATAATACCAATGAGTGAATGATATCTTCCACAAAATTATAGTTCATTCTCAATTTTTGTATGAGTCACCTATAAAAGTTATGTATGCCTACTTGATGGTGTGCCTTTCATTCAGTGTTGTCAAAAGCAAAAAGTGTAAAAAAGTGCTAAGATCCATTGAGGCTTTAAGGGCAAATAAGTGTGGGCTTTAATGAAAAAAGGCATAAAAGGAGAAAATTACAAGTGTATATATTTCATCCAAGACTAACAATTATAAGAAAAAATGAAAAATATATGAACAAATTTTTTTTAAAGAAATACGATAAAGTGAAATATCAATTGTTTAGTATTCTGACGAGGCTCATTGCAAGGAAGAGTATGCCCTAAAACCTTAATGTCGACACTAAAGGGCACACTAAGAGAGACGAAGTGCTAAACACGTTTTCAGCCTCATTCAGGGCTTAAGTGTCCTTTAAGCATACCTTTTACAACACTGTTTTCATTATGTATGTAAGTCATTGACAGAAGAGTTTATCGGTTTCGGCTCATCTATGATTATATTCCTCAAGAAAGTTGGAAAAGTAGTTTAGGTTTTCAGAAAAGCAGTTTTCTCGAAACCAGAAAGCTATTTGGTTTTAATGACTCCAAGATTGAGCTATTCAGAAGTATAACATGTTGAATGCCTAACTGACTCTCTCTGTTCATTCACATCACACTCAGGTAAAACTCTCAACAGAAATACAGCAAAATGAGCTTTTTGTAAGTTTTCCAACTTTCTGTGTATACTTGTAGACAGACATGGTTTTGCCCCTTCCTTCTAATGAAATTATTTCTAGACCAAAATTATGTAGCAAAGTGAGGTTGAACAAATACGTAAGTTTCAGGTATGTTTCAATTACTAAAAGCATCATTAACAAGTTTTGAAGTTAAAATCAGTCCCCAAAAAAATGTAATTCCTTAAATCTAACAAAAATAGTAATGAGATCAAATGACCATATAGGTCAACATACCAACTAGTTTCGATAAGCCGAATGGTTTTAGGTAACTGTTAAAAGGTTACTACATTTTTTTCATAATGAGACACAACATGACTGGTAACCGTATAAAGGGTTACAAGTAATTGTAAAATGGATTACTAATTTTGTCATAATGAGCCACAATATGAATGGTGATAGTACAAAGGGTTACGAGCAACCATTCCATTATGAAGCATAAAAGATATTGGTAGACGTATTAAAGGTTGCAAGTAACCATATAAAGGATTACTACTTGCCGCAACTAGTCATAATTAAGAGAAGTTCAGTCAACTAGAACTATCAAAAAGCTAAAGAAGAAAACATCCGTAACTAAGAAACACTTAGTGGTGGTTGCTTAAATGAGATGTCATTCCTTTTCAGAGTTTATGTTATTACATACGTGTTTGTTTAAACTCGCTCTAACTTTAGTGAGGGGGATGTTGATACTTACTGAATATGGTGGATTGAACTAACATTCTCTTTTGGGAACATGCATTGGTCTGCGATACAACATAGGGGCCAGTTTGCCAGACGAGCAGACCCCAGGCTAGAGCTCCCTCACTTATCATGTTTTTGGTGCTCTTTGCTTTTAGTGGGGACGTATACATGCTTATACAGTTATTCCTTTTATATATTCATTATCATCAGTTTAGAGGCTTAATAAACAGTCCTAGAATTTGAGTTATATATTCACACTATGCGTATGCATATATTGTACAATGACGACTTGGCAAGAAAGTACATATACACATTTATATGAATATTAAGAATGTTTACTTGAACTTGAGATCCAAATATTACACTTATTTTTCAAAGAATTTCATTGAGTCGCACAGTTTTATTTGAATGATAACATATTAGAAAGTAAGATGGTCCGCTCACCCAAGTTAGGCATCGGGTGCCTGTCATGGGTTGATCAGAAAGTGGTTCATGACATACCAGTCTTCTGATCTTTCCAGCATTGGAATAAGTATGAGATATAAAGAACCTCCAGTGAGAATTCCTAACTTGCCTTAAAAGATGCTTCACTACATTGGAATGAAATAGACCAAAATGGAGCAGGATGTGTGGAGAATTCATATTATGGACCCCAAACCAGTTTGGGATTGCAATGTAGTTGATTGATTGCTTAAGAACCAAATTAACAACAGTTAGGGCATTTTTTCCCAAAAAAAATTGAGCCAAGGCTAAGAAAATGTATTTTGATCTTTATTTTTCTGATATTCATGTATTATACATCAACAAGATCTGAACTTACTCCACAAGCCCTTACACCATGTCCAAATTACAACCCTAAAGTTTCTCCTGTTCTTTCACTTCGTGGTTCGACTCTTGGGAAAACAAAGCGGTACCAAAGAAACTAATTTCTTTTCCAGCAAACATGCTAGACCTTGGGTTCACTCCTCTCGGACTCACATAACTACATAGTAACAAGAACACAGTGGACAAAGTTCTGCATCATTGGACAAATAAAATCTTTAAAATGAGGAATTCTTTCCAACTACTGACCATTAAAAGCTTTACACATATTGGGATGAGAGCAATCAATATGAACATGCTCCTATTCATTGTATTAAAAATTTTATGGGTTTTAAAATTGACCGAACCTCATCTTATGCCAAGGTCCAATACTTTTTTCTGATCAGTACTTCATCACTAAACTAAGGTTGTCTCTAGGAAAAGCCTAGTGAAATAGATATAACTTGGAATAGAAATTTGATGTTTTCTTCACTGCCGTCTTTTCCTTTTCATTACTACTTTGATTTGTTTCACTTGGGCACAGAGTCTTTCGGAAACACCACCTTTACCTCCACGAGGTAAACGAAACATCTGTGTACACTCTACCCTCCCCAGACCCCACTTTGTGGGATTTCACTGGGTATGTTGTTGTTCTTATTGTTGTACTAATAGCATCTCCTATAATCTTGGACCCTAAATAGGATAGAATGACTTAAGTATGTACCACATTCTGCACACTAGATCATAGAGATGATCTGGCTTTAGAACAATCAAAAAGAAGATTATATAAGAACCACTGAAACTATCGCCCTGATACATTTTCTAATTTCACCAAGTGCTACTATCTTAGACCTTAGACCCAATACGAACCTGAGAGTCCGAGAATTCAATGGCAAGGCCTTACATACAAATGCAAAGGCATTTTAATTTGAACGGCACCAATTATTCCTTAGCATTAAGCATTAGATCACACTGCCCAACCTATTTGAGTAAATGGGGAGAACTTCAACAACAACAATATACCTAGCGAAATCCCACAGTGGAGTCTGGGGAGGGTAAAATGTACGCAGACCTTACCATCACCTCATAGAGATAGAGAAGTTGTTTCCAGAAGGCCCTCAACTCAAATATCTCAGCCCCAAAAGCAGAAAAATACTAGATATAAACTAACAATTAGAAAGAAAATGAGGAGAACTTCATTGTTCTTATTTTTCCCCCTTCAATAGCATTAGCACATCAAGTTCCCAGTAGTAATGTATGATCAAACCACCAAAACACTAAGAATCTAACACCATCAGCTCTTTCAGTCAATAAACATTAAAGATACAGTCTTTACTACCATTATACACGTATAATCCAGATTAAGCTCAAAAAAATTGCAGGAAATTAAAATTACTCCACGAAACCGCCACAGCATTAACCCCCTTGCTCAGTTGATTAACATTAAAGACACCACCTTTACTACCATTATACCCTTATAATCCTTTATTAAAAAAATTGGTGGTAGGGGAAGGGTAAACGGGGAGGGAATTACAAGGTTGAAAATCAAACTCTCACCAATAAGGTAAAAATTCAAGTAGTCGACCAACTTAGCTACTAAGATTCCCTATATCCTATGTTGCTCGGACTCTCT
Organism: Solanum virginianum; assembly: GCA_000787875.1. Classification (NCBI taxonomy): domain Eukaryota; kingdom Viridiplantae; phylum Streptophyta; class Magnoliopsida; order Solanales; family Solanaceae; genus Solanum; species Solanum virginianum. The sequence goes on from DF359707.1 coordinate 24,170, forward strand.
AAAAATGTTGCCACACCCATGTTGGATCCTTCAAAAGCGCTACATTTGGAGGATCCGACACGCATTCATCCACAAATATCACGATAAAACTCAAATAGTCAACCAACTAAGCTACTAAAATTCCCTTATACTCTTGTAATCATGATTGATCTCAAACGAATATCGTAGCAAATTAGAATGCATCCACGAATTTGCCACCATCGTGAGCCCCTTGAAAATGTTCTTACTACACAATGGGATTCTCTCCTTTCAGAGATAGATACAGCATGCTGAATTGAAACCAAGAAAACAAAAGAAAAGCCAAATACAATACCTTGATCATTTCTAGCAGTGAAAATGATCATCCCTGTCTCATCACCGACCAAGCATTCAGCCAATCGCATCTGACGGCCTTGATTTCCCCTTGGCACGATCATTTTTGTATTAACCACCTTCACAGTAAGATTTAGCCCTGTAGCCATTGGTCTAAGCTGATCAACCTTAGTGAAAACTGGTTGTTGCTTCTTTGGTTCACCCATTTTTTGTTTTAAACCTAACAAAATCCAAAAAGATCAAATCTTTACACATACCCAAATCAAGAAATCGAAAAATATACTCAAACACATATTCAGAAAATACAACATATCAATTAAAAAAACCAAAACTTTGGTCAATAAACTACCATAGAGAGCTGCAGAAAACAAAATAAAAAGCAACTTCTTGAATTTATCGTATTGAACGGTTATAGATTTGAAGAAACAATAATAAACAATAAAGATTTAGTTTCTGGTTAACCTGAATTGAAGAGGAAATTGAGATCTGAGTATTCTCGTGGAGATTCAGATTGGAAGTAGGAAAACGGAATGGAGACCTTCAGGCTTGAGGGGGCTTTGGTTTTGACGAGAGGGCTAAATATCAGTTTCCTCCCCAGGAAATTGTAAAAAGTTCTAGTATGCCCCTAAGAAATTAATATTCTAGATTTAACCTCGACAACTGGTTAATCATTCTAATTTAGGCCAGGGTCGAGCCGAACTGTGCTTTTCACAGTACCGAGCGAGACAGTTAACTATGATCAAGTCGAGCAAGGAACAACTCTTCTCTGTATGGATTAAAACTCGATTTGAGTAATCTAATGACCTCAAAGGTCATTTTTCGACATTCTCAATAAAATTATTGTTTTGCCCTTCTCAGAAGTTGTTTTGAGTCATTTTTAGTTGAGTCTAAAAGTTGAAATTTGAAAACCATATAAAAAAAATTAGAATTTTGCGAAAGAAAGAGTTTTTAAAGGCTTAAAGTTGAAAATTTAGAATTTTTGTGATCATCTTAAGTTTCGAGTGTCAAAATGCAATTCTACCAATTCCAGCAGCTCCAGAATGCAGAATTTGGTCTAGAAAAACTTATGAAACCAAATTTGGAGTTAAAATGGAGATTTCATACCCAAAGTTGCATTTTCAGTTAATTTTGGATCATAGTTTGACTTTGGTCAACATTCGAAGTTCGGAAGTTCAAATCAAAATTTCGACAATTCTAGTGATTTTGGATGGTGAAACTAACAATACAAATAGTCTAATTATAAGTTTTAGAGTTTCCGAGGGCGATTTGGGTGTTTGAGTCCTTAACTAGTTTTAAAGAACTTGAGTTCAAAACGTCATTTTCGATAAAGTTTCTTGTCTAGTTTGTGTTCACCGGGTTCAAAACGAATCTAGAAAGTCCAATTCATGAATTCTGTGTTGTGTTTTTACTGCAATCTGGTGCAGCTACCTCAGTACTCCGCGTTCGCGGAGTGCGGAGGTTTTTGACTTCTGTATTCGCGGAGTATGAGAGTTTCCTTCTCCGTGTTCGCAAAGCGTTAGACAGTTTTGGCCTCTGCATTCATGAAGCATTAATAAATGCCTGAACATTGTGATTTTTTAAAAGACGGATTTCATTACTTTTTCACCATTCTCAACGTTCCAAGCTTGATTTTTGGGAGAATCTTCAAGGTTTTTCAAGGCAAATATATTGGGTAACTAATTTCTAAACTATTTCTTTTAATTTTCATTGATTAAATTGTGTTTTTAACTTAGAAATTGGGGTTTTTAATTGAAAAAATTAAGAATTTTTCAGGCTTTGATTTCTAATGCTAAATTGATGATTTTGACCTCACTTTAATTTTGTTTTCGAAATTATTTTTACCATTGGAGTTCTTATTACTATTGGAAAAAATTGAGAATTACAGAAAAAATTCAAAGCTTGAAGCGTGTCTGTGACTCTTGAAGGATATTTCATCTGGTGTAGGTGTATCCTACAAGATTCAACAAGCTCTTCTAGTGTAAATTAGGAGCCAGATATTAAAAAAGATCACTTTCAAAAAAAATTCATTTATAGAAAAATAGAAAAATAATGTTCTACTTTTTCTACTCATCAAAACATTAAGTCCTAAGAACTTATTTAATAATAAATAAGTCAACCAACGTTCTTCTTTGAATTAAAGGCCATAATGAGGCCATTTAAAACAAAAGAAACTGACACAGGTTTTTCATATCCAATTAATGCAAAAAAACTCCTACTAATTCATAATGTTAAAATAAATGTTGGTCATCATTACTGACCAAAAGTATACTACTTTAATACTCTCTAATTATGACTAGTAAATATAATTATTATTTCAATCAAATTAATTAAAAGAGATTTTATAAAATATATTATTTTTAAATTCTTGTTGAGATACTTATAAAAATAATTTACCAACAAATATCTTCATTCATGACTTGAGAAACATTAAGAACAAATAAGCCATGATTATTATATCTTTTACCCACAAAAATATTATTTTTGATTATCACAACCTTACCAGATTCAAATGCAACTTTTACCCCCACCTTTCTTAATAATCCTACTAAAACCAAATTGGTTCGGATACTAGGAACATTCAACTCTTCAATTAATGCCAATGTTTTTTCAAATATGAGTTTGAGAAGAACTTTTTCCTTTTTCAAGGACTTGAGCGGTTGTAGAGTCACCAAGATACACAACTTCTTCTCCTTCACTAACTTGGGTGTAAGACACAAAATTTGTTTAATTGGTACAAATATGCCTAGTAGCACCTGAATCTATCACTCACATTTGCCACTAAATTCACTTGGGAAATGACCGCTACAATGATATCATCTGTTTCAGCCATATTTACTGTTGGCTTAGCAGGATTATTATTTTTTCCAATTCTGTGTCTACATTGAGTTGTATGGTGGCCTGGTTTACACATACAAAATAATTATCTTTCTTCTTAAAAGTTTGATTAAGTTTGTGATCAAGTCCTTTTTCATACCTGTTATTTTTATTGCGAGACTTATTGTCTTCCACAAGATTAACTTCTGTAGCAATTTCTTTTGCTTTGGTAGAAATTGATTATTTTCGATTGATATTCTCAATGATGATGTGCTTCACCAAACCATCAAGAGATAGTTGCTTTTGTTTGTGCTTCAAATTTTATTTGTAGTCCAAGATAGTGGCAGCTTTTCAAGCAGCAAACTAGCCACGAACTGTTCCGGTAAAATAATTTTCTCCGACTTAAGATCTTCAATTAGTTTGTGAAACTCTTTGATTTGTACCTTCACATCTTTCTCCTCGGCCATCTCCCATTTGTAAAAATTATCAATAAATTTTTTTTGTTTGATAGCATCTTCAGCAGTGTATTTAACAAGTAGCGATTCTCAAATCTCCTTTGCTTCCTTATTAGAACAGTACACATCGAACAATTCATTAGAAAGAGTTGATGTGCTTCCTTGTTTGCATAAATCCACAGATTTAGTTGGTCAGTAGCAGATTCATCCGATTTTGGATCTATTAGCACGAACGCCACTTCATACGTGTCAAGAGCAGAAAAAACACGCTCTTGCCACCTTTTAAAACTTTTCCCATAAAAAATTTCCATCTATGAAACATCATGGAAGTATTTTGTTGCGAAGACACAATAGAAATAACACCATTAGGTGTCTATGCAACAATAGTTTAATATCAGTAACAACAGCAGATTGATCATTTTCGTGAACCATAACTATAAAGAAATATCCTTAAGATTATTTAAAAAAATTGAGAATCATGAAAAAATTCAAAACTTGAGGTGTGCCTATGGCACTGTCCTTAAGAATATTTCACCCGATGTGGGTGTATCCATCAGGATTCAACAAGCACTTCTAATATAAACTAGGACCAGATACTGACAAAGATTACTTTCAAGAAAACCAGCAAGACAAAAAAGAAAATAATGTTCTACTTTTTCTACTCTTTAAAACATAAGTTCTAAGAACTTATATAATAAAAAAATAAATCAACCAATGTTCTTCTTTGAATTAAAGATCATAATGAAGCCATTTAAAACAAAAGAAACTGACACACAGTTTTATATCCAATGAATGCAGAAAAACTCCTACTAATTCATAATATTAAAATAAAGTTGGTCATCATTATTGACCAAAATTATTCTACTTTAAAATTCCCTAATTATGGCTAGTAAATATAATTATTCTTTCAATCAAATTAATTAAAAGAGATATTATAAAATATATTATTTTTAAATTATTTTTGAGATACTAATAAAAATAATTTACCAACGATTACTTAGTGAACATTTTCATGTCTTAATTTGCGGATTCTGGACACTTTTTTTGCATGAATTTTTTTATCATTTTGCCTTTTCTTTGAATTTTTTGATTTTAATGTCATTAGATTCGTGATGTGATTGTGGTGTTATATTTGATAGATTCTGGTGATTTGAATTATCGTGGAAGGGAAACAGCCTAGAATTGACTTGATTTGAGACTTCTATTAAGGCAAGTGGACTTCTAACTTTTTGTTAAGTATGATTGAACCTTGTATGCTCCTGTGTGTGTGAAATTGAGTATTTTGGGATAGAATTGTAACATCATAGGATTTGATCATTAGATTTCGGATGGAGAAATCATTCATGTTATGAAATATTAACTTGTGAGTTAATTGTGAATTCATGATACATATGATCTTGTGAATTATTTGATATTGATGGTGGGAGCTACTCCCACCAAAGGAGTGGTGGTCACAAGTTTCAAGGTGTTCAAAAGCAAGGTGATCAAGGATCCACTAACACTTCTCCTCTCCGGACTACAAAGGACAAAGAGGTTGCTCCTAAGCCCCAAAGCCCAAGTTGCCCCAAGTGCAGAAGACTCCATAAAAGAGAATGTCTAGTCGGGTCCAATGCTTGCTTTAAATGTGGGAAGCTCGGCCATCATGCCAGAGATTGTAGAAGTGACAACACAAGGCCCCAAGGCCAAGGTGGGCAAGCTCAAGGTGCCCAAAGGACCAATCGGTTCTATGCTCTTCGTGGTCGCCAATAGGTCGAAGAGGCTCAGAATGTCATCACCGTTATGTTAAGAGTGTTTTTTATTATGATACATATGCACTTTTAGATCCAGAGCAAACTTGTCATTTGTTACCCAAATCCTTGCTAATAAGTTTCATGTATGTCCTGAAGTCCTCAATGAGCCTTACGAGGTAACCTCGTAAGAGAGTCCATTATAGTCCGAAGAGTCTACAAGAGTTGTCCCATCTCCATCTTGCATAAAATGGTCTCTTGTGACTTAGTTGGCTTTCCATGGTAGACTTTGATATGATTCTTGGGATGAATTGGTTGCATGCTTCCTATGCTTTCATTGATGGTAGAACCCGTAGGGTCAAGTTTAATTCTCTAATGAGCCAATTCTTGAGTGGAAGGGTAGTAACTCTTCGTGTAGGGGTCAATTCATTTCCCTTTTAAAGGCTCGTAAAATGATCTCCAAGGGGTGCATCTATCATTTAGTAAAAGTCAAAAAAGTCACTTCTAAAGTTCCTTCTCTTGAGTTGGTCTTCGTTGTAAATAAATTTCCCGATATATTTCTAGATGAGTTACCGGGTGTTCCTCGCAAAAGGAAAATAGACTTTGGTATAGACCTCTTACTCGATACTCAATCTATTTCAATCCCTCCACATAGAATGGCTCTCGCGGAGTTGAAGGAGCTAAAGGAACATTAAGGGATTTATTGAAGAAGAACTTTATTAGAACTAGACGATCTCTATAGGTTGCCCCGATTTTATTTTTAAGAAATACTAGCGGTAACTCAATCAAGTCACCATCAAGAATAAATATCCTCATTCGAGAATAAATAATTTTTTTGATCAGTTGCAAGGGGCTACACACTTCTCCAAAGTTGACGTAAGATTCTGTTATCACCAACTGAGGGTGAGAGAAAGTGACATTCCTAAGACGACATTCTGGACTAGGTATGGTCACTTTGAGTTTGTGGTGATGCTGTTTGGCCTCATTAATGAACCGACGATATTTATGGACTTCATGAATAGGGTATACAAGCCCTACTGTCATGCTCCAGAAGGGTACCCAAGATGTGGTCGGCACCTAGAGACTATGGCTAGTCCCCAAGCAAACCACTTGGCCTCATTACATCCATTCAATCATAAATTCTACTAATCAGTGGAAGATAAAAGAAGAGTAAATGGGCACATCTCATCATCTAGTCTCAAAATAGTATCATAAATTAAAAAAAAACTAGTAGAAAGAACTAGCTCACAATCTTATCAATCAACATCGGACTCTAGTCTATGAAACCTCTATCACTATCAGGTGGTGCAAATGGCAGACCCATGACTACCTCAATCAAAATAAAGCTAAGCAACTCTAACTCTAAATCAAGATGAAAGTAAAATAATGAATCCTTCGAGTAGGGGAGGTTTACCAATCTGCTGAATGTCCAAAGATCCTCAATGATGCGCCTGTTGATGATCTTTATCCAATGTATCTACATCATAAAATGATGTAGTACCAGAGTGGCATCAGTACGTGAAATGTACGGTATGTAAAATAGCTGAATGAAACTAAAACAGGTAGAACAATATGGAAACAACAATCAACTCAATATAGAGAACCAATCAATATATCAAATGTCTATATAAAGTAAGAATAAAGAGTAGATAAGTGACCTATCAACCAATCAACTCATCAATCAAATCAAACTCATCTCAGAAGGACTTATCTCAACTCATCTCATCTCATCTCATCTCATCTCGACTTAGAGTACTCAAGGTGGGAACTTTCTGGCAGTTTCTCTTATCTAATAACAATCACTTATGAGCCATGACTGTACAATAATTTTATTGATGTTGCCACAGTAGTTCTATACTTGCCAGGTGGGGAACGCATCGAATCTATTATGGACCCGAACAATCAAACTAGTGCTATATTATTTCAAGGACTCTATCAAGAGTGGACCTTAACATAATGTGGTATGATGGTCCTAATCCTCACCTATATTTGGCTACATAGTTTGACGAGTGTAAGTTGAATTAACTCTTACTCTTTCGATTCTCGATATTCCTCCTATGACTTAATGATCATAAGACAATCGATCTAATCAATTCGATCAGTTCGCTAATATCATCTCAATCAACTCATCTCAAATCAGCCTCGTGGAGGCAATCATCATTCAATCAGCCTCATAGAAACTCTCATCATCTCATAAATTAACAATCTCAATCAATAGTTCAAAGCTTAGAACAATCGTTAGAGAACAATTGAATAGACAAATCATTAGAGTTTATTTATAGAGACTCAAGGGACTATCAAGTTCTATCAACTCATCATCATTCTCATATCACAATCACAATATCAATCACAATCGACATTCTCAATCAAGGTTCTAAACTCAATCTCTATCTTCTTTCATGCATGTTTTTATGCAATATCTCATAAAAATATCCAATTCAAGAAAACAAGTTTATAATCATCATCAACATATGAAAATACATATAAGAAATATAATTTTTTTCAAGAAAATAATCAAGATTCATGCATGTAGACTCAAGAACTTTCAACTCTCTTCTAAGACCATCTATGGGGACATGAGAGAACAATCTCATGCTTTTAGTTTAGCCTTACGTACTTGGGATAAAGCTCTTTCAATCAATTGTCAAGGATTCTCCTTGAATCCTTCAATCTTGCGTTCTTCTTTCTTCTCCCTTAAGCCCTAACTTTCAAGTGTTGTGAAAAAGGACTTAGAATGGGATTTAAGACCATATTAACTCATCAAAATGACTTAAATTGATTGTGTTTTGAGTTTATGAGGGGTTAAAAATTGACCGAAATACCCCTCAAAATAAAAGAGAAAATTTCATCCTGAAAATGCCCAGTCCACGTCGCGAACTACACGTGGACATGTGTGTTTTCTTTCTAAAATTTCCCATCAAAAATAATTTTAAAAAAAGACAAGTGTTGGTCTCCGTCCCTAGTCATCGCGCCTTGGGCGCGCATCGACATTGTTTCATAATGAATTACAAAAAATTATCTTTGACCCGATCGCTGTAAAACTTGATCGAGACTATTTTCCCACTTAATTTTTTATGTTGATCGCAAATATGATCTTGGATTTTCAATCAAAGCTTGGGAAGACGTGTTATGAGCATAATTCTATTTATGAGTATTTCGATAATTTTACCAGGCGCTACATCAACTCCCACTTGGGATCATTCGTCCTCGAATGATGAGTAAAGGTGAATATCAAGGAACGAATAGACTCAAAACTCATCTCACCATTCATATTTATCAATCAAACTCTCGATTCTATCTCAATCATCAATCAACTCTATTTGAACTCAAGAATAGACAATCAGCAAGAAAAGACAATCAATTTAGTTAAGGGTAAGGTAATTTACCTTTAACATCATCATCATTTGGCACGAATAGGTGCGGATATTTTTCTTTCATCTCTTCCTCAGCTTCCCATGTGGCTTTTTCGAAGAATTGATTCCTCCATAGGACTTTGACTGAGACTATCTCTTTGGTTCTCAATCTGCGAATCTGACGATCAAGGATTTGGATCAGAATTTCTTCGTTGATCGTCAGATTCGCAGATTGAGACTATCTCTTTGGTTCTCAATCTGCGAATCTGACGATCAAGGATTTGGATCAGAATTTCTTCATAAGGCATTCTATCCTTCACTCCAATGTTCTCCACAGGGATTATCAAGTTAGGATTCCCAAATATTTCTTCAACATCGATACGTCGAACACTAGATGGATACTATCTAACTTGAAAGTCAACTCTAATTCATAGGTAACCTTCCCAATCCTCTTCACAATCTGATAGGGTCCAATATAGCGTGGACTCAATTTACCCTTCTTCCCAAATCTCATGACACATTTCATAGGTGACACTTTTAAATATACTCAATTATTCATCTCGAACTCTAAATTTCTACTTCTCACATTGGTGTAGGATTTCTAGCGGCTTTGTGTAGTTCTCAACCTTTCCTTAATGACCTTAACTTTCTCCATTGATTGGTGGACAAGATCAGGCCCAATTAGCTCTGCTCCTCTAACCGTGAACCACCTAATCGGTGATCTACATCTACTTCCATACAAAGCTTCGTAGGGAGCCATCTGAATGCTTGTATAATAACTATTGTTATATACAAACTCAATTAATGGTAGGTGACCATCCTAATTTCCCTTGAAAATCAAGGACACATGCTCTCAACATATCTTCTAATGTCTGAATTGTGTGCTCTGCCTGGCCATCTGTATGTGGATAGAAGGTTGTGCTCAAATTCACTTTCGTTACCCAATCCTTTCTAGAACAATCTTCAAAATTGGGAGGTGAATTGAGCTCCTCTGTCCGAGATGATGGACAAGGGAACTCCATGCAACCTCACAATATCTTGGATGCACAACTTGGCATGCTCCTCCATAGTGTTAGTTATCTTAACTACTAAGAAGTGAGCCGATTTAGCTATCCTATCCATAATTACCCATATCAAATCATGTTGCTTTTGAGACCTCGATAGACCAGTAATGAAGTCTATATTGATCATCTCCCACTTTCATTCCAAAATCTCAAAGTTTTGAGCTAATCCATATGGCCTTTAATGCTCGAGTTTCATTTGCTAACAGTTCGGGCACTTTGAAATGGATTGAGCAATATCCCTCTTCATTTCACTCTACCAATAGACTTATTATAAGTCGTGGTACATTATGGTAAAGCCAGGATGAATGAAGTATCTAGTGTTGTGAGCTTTAGTCATAATTCTACCTCGAATACCATCCACATCTGGGACGCACAATCTACTTTGGTACCTCAACACCCCATCTCCCCCTTGGGAGAAGACCATCACTTTCTATTTGTGGACAACCTCCTTCAATTTGATTAGGACAGGATCTCAGTCTTGCTTTTCTTTCACCTTTACCACTAAAGATGAAGTAGACCCATTCTGAACATTTACTCCTCCCTTATCGTTATTCTTAAGTTGAACTCCCAATCGGGCCAATCGATGCACTTCCTTAGCTAGCGCCTACTTCCCTTCCTCAATACAGGTTGTGCTACCCGTTGATAACTTGCTCAGAGCATCAACAACAATGTTAGCTTTACGTAGATGGTAGAAAATGCTCATGTCATAATCCTTGAGCAACTCCAACTATCTTCTCTATCCCAGGTTGAGCTCTTTTTTATTGAAAATATACTGCAAGCTCTTGTGGTCGGTGGACACATCTACATGCACTCCATATAGTAGTGGCGCTCCAACATTCTGGAACCTATGATCATTTCTTACTCTAGGCATAGGTGCACTAGCAGATGATGGTGTTGGAAATTGGTTATCATTGCCTTTGTTCCCAACCTCATGGCAAGATCATGGGTTGGATAGTTTCTCTTATGAATCTTAAGTTGTCTGGAAGCATAGGCTATTACTTTCCCTCTTTGCGTCAGCACATATCCTAATCCAACTCTCGATGCGTCACAATAGATCACAAAGTTATCTGTCCCATCGGGCAAGGTTAGAACTGGTGCAGTAGTCAATTTAGTCTTCAACTCTTGCAAACTCTTCTCACATTCATCGGACCACTGAAACTTGGCCTTTTCTGAGTCAACTTGGTCAATGGTGTGGATAAGGAAGAAAATTCCTCAACAAATTGGCGGTAGTAGCCTACCAACCCCAAGAAACTTCTTATGTCAGTTGGAGAGGTCGTCTGGGCAATTCTTAACTGCTTCAATCTTTTGAGGATCGACTTGAATACCATCACCGGAGACAATATGGCTTAAGAAAGCCATAGACTTAAGCTAGAATTTACATTTTGAGAATTTTGTATACAACTCATGGTCCTCAAGTGTTTAGAGGGAAATTCTGAGGTGATTTGCATGCTCATCTTCATCTTTTGAATACACCAAAATATCATCAATGAACATAATCACAAACATATCTAGATACTGTCTGAACACTCTATTCATCAAATCTATAAAGGTTGCACGTGCATTCATCAATCTAAAGGACATGACAAAGAACTCAAAATGGTCATATCTAGTCCTAAAGGCTATCTTTAGAATATCACATTCTCGCACTTTTAACTAATGGTAACCAGATCGGAGGTCTATCTTTGGGAAACAAGAGGCATCCTGAAGTTGGTCGAACAAATCATCTATCCTTGGGAGACGATACTTATTCTTTATGGTGACCTTGTTCAGTTGCCTATAGTCAATGCACATTCTGAGAGACCCATCTTTCTTTCGCATGAATAGGACAGGAGCACCCCAAGGAGAAACACTCGACCTTATAAAGCCCTTCTCTAACAAATCTTTCAACTATTCTTTCAATTATTTCAATTCAGCCGTGATATCTTATAAGGTGGAATTGAGATAGGCTGAGTATCAAGAAGAACATCAATCCCGTATCAGGAGCGACTCCGGGCAGATCCTCGAGAAATACTTCTAGAAACTCATTCATAATCCGGACTGACTCAAGAGTAGAAAACTCAACATCATCAGATTTAACTCTCACAAGGTGGTAAATACAATCCTTAGAAATCATATTTTTGGCCCTAAGATATGAGATAATCTTTCCCTTAGTTGTTACGGAATCACCCTTCCACTCTAGAACCGATTCATTCAGGAATTGGAACTTAATGGTCTGGGCTCTGCAATCAATGAATGCATAATAGGCATGGATCCAGTCAATGCCAAAGATCAAATGAAAATCAGTCATATCTAGCTCAATCAGATTAATAATAGTATCCCTATGATGGATGGATACTACACAAGCTCTATAGACTCTCTTAGCCCGAATAGACTCACCCACGAGAGTAGAAACATCAAAGGTTTTAAGAAGACTCTTACGGGTTTTATCAAATCTAGTAGACACATAAGGAGTTACAAAAGATAATGTGGCACCAGGATCCATCAACACATAACAATCAATAGAAAAGTCTCGAATCATACCCGTCACAACATCTGGGAAGTTCTCCTGATCATGTCGACTACCCATGACATATAAACGGTTTGTATTTCCGCTTATATTTGCCGTAATACCTCTCTACTTTCTCTTAGCTGGTGGGACTGGTGCAAAAGACTGAGCCCGGTCAGCCCATAATGGACAATCTCTCTGATAGTGGCCTACTTGGCCATACTTATAGCATGCATCGCTCCCCTCGCGGCACTTACCCATGTGTAACTTGCCACATGTACCACATGGTGGTTTACCTCGTGAATATTGAGCCACACTAGCTTGTGACTGAGACCTATGGGCTCCAACATTCTGGAACCTATGATCATTTCTTACTCTAGGCATAGGTGCACTAGCAGATGATGGTGTTGGAAATTGGTTATCATTGCCTTTGTTCCCAACCTCATGGCTGGATGTTTTAGCTTTCTTGCTTCTAAACTCCTCTCTATCATGTTGCCTCTCCTCATCAGCTTGTTGTATAAAGGTTATCAATCTCTCAATATCCATGTCACTCACGAGCTTTTGTCCTATCCCATCTCTCTTTGGCCCTCTATTCAACCCATCAACATACATCCCTATCCTCCCCCTCATATCAGCAACCATATCCGGAGCATAGCAAGATAATTGTGTAAACTTCAGCCCATACTCTTGCATAGTCATAAAGCGTTGTTTCAAGTTCAAGAACTCTCTTACCTTTGTCTTTCTTCTCTCCCTTGGGAAGAAGTGCCCCAAGAAAGTTTCCTCGAACATAGCCCAAGTCAGCATAGGGGCATCCTCTTCTCTACCCTTCTTCTATTGATCATATCAAAACTTGGCCATACCCTTGAGTTGATACGCAGCTAGTTCCACTCGGTCAGCATTAGCCACATGCATTACTTGGAACACTTTCTGGGGCTCCTCTACATAGTTCTCAGGATCCTCAGTGGATGCAGACCCTGTGAACTCAGGCGGATTCATCCTCAAGAATTTTCGGACCCTAGAAATATCATGGGCATTATGTCGGGCCGCTCCTTGTCTCATATCAGGTGTTATGACAGGCTAAGCCAGAGTTTGAATAGCCTGGCAAAGCTCAACATTTGAGACCTCATCTTGTAGGGGTTGTGCAATAGGGACAACCTGTTCCACGGGCTTCTTATGTCCTTGAGGTGTAGATGGGTTGACATTTTGTCTGGCGGGATATCCTCTACCTCTGATAGCTCTTCTGGGAGGTATGATCACAATTCTACAATGCGCAAAGTACAAATTAGAATAGAACTTGCATAGAGCATAACTCTATAACACGGTTTAGAATATGAATGAAGGGAAACAATTCTTAATGTTCTATTGTCTCCTGCTTATCAAGTGTGGTCGACAATATACCTATAAACAAGACTCTACTAGACACGGCTCCATAGACTCCCTAGGACACTTGAACTCGTGCTCTGATACCAAGTTTGTCACGCTCCAGGAGGGTACCCAAGACGTGGCCGGCACCAAGAGACTATTGCTAGTCCCCAATCGAACCACTTGGCCTTATCACATCCATTCAATCATAAATTCTACTAATCAGTATAAGATAAAAGAAAAATAAATGGGCACATCTCATCATCAAGTCTCAAAATAATATCATAAATAAAAGGTTAGTAGAATGAACTAGCTCGCAATCTTATCAATCAACATTTGACTCTACTCTATGAAGCTTCTATCATTATCAGGTGGTGCTAATGACAGAACCATGGCTACCTCAATCAAAATAAAGCTAAGCAACTTCTAACTCTAAAGCAAGATGAAAGTAAAGTAATGAATCCTCTGAAGTAGGAGAGGCTCACCAATCCGCTGAACGTCTAAAGATCCTCAATAATGCGCCTGCTGATGATTTCCATCTTGTGTATCTACATCATAAAATGATGCAACACTAGAGTGGCATCAGTATGTGAAACATACGGTATGTAAAATAGCTGAATGAAACCAAAACAGGTAGAACAATACAGAAACAATAATCAACTTAATATAGAAACCAATTTATATGTCAAATGTCTATCTAAAGCAAGAATAAAGAGTAGACAAGTGACCCATCAATCAAAATAGACTCATCTCAAAAGGACTCATCTCGACTCATCTTATCTCATCTCAACTCAAAGTACTCGAGGTGAAAACTTTCTAGGAGTTTTTCTTATCCGACAACAATCAATTATGAGCCAGTGATTGTACAATAATCCTGTTGATGTTGCCACAGCTGTTCCGTACTTTTTAGGTAGGGAACAAATAAAATCCACTAAGGACTTCAGGAATCAATCTAGTCCTCTATTAGTTCAGGGACTCTATCAAGAGGGGACCTCAACATAATGTGGTATGATGGTCCTAATCCTCACCTATGTTTGGCTACGTAGTTTGACGAGTGTGGGTTAGATTAATTCTTACTCTTTTAATGTTCGATACTCCTCCCATGACTTAATGCTCGTAAGACAATCAATCCAATCAATTCGATCAATCTGATCATATCATCTCAAATCAACATCGCGGAGGCAATAATCACTCAGTCAGTCTCATAGAGACTCTCATCATCTCATCAATCAACAATCTCAATCAATAACTCAAGCCTTAGAATAATCATTAGAAAACAATTGAATAGACAAATCATTAGAGTTTATTTATGGAGACTCAAGGGACTATCAATCTCTATCAACTCATCATCATTCTCACATCATAATCACAATCACAATTGACATTCTCAATCAAGGCTGTAGACTCAATTCCTATCTTTTTTCATGCATGTTTTTAAAAGTTAACACATAGGGTTTATGCAATATCTCATGAAAATATCCAATTCAATAAAGCAAGGTTATGATAATCATCAACATTTGAAAATACATGTAAGAAATATAATTTTTTTTCAAGAAAATAATCAAGATTCATGCATGTAGACTCAAGAACTTTCAACTCTCTTCTAAGACCATCTATGGGGCACATGAGAGAACAATCTCATGTTTTTAGTTTAGCTTTACATACATGGGATAGAAATCAAAAGAATCTTTAGCAGGGAAAGAGGAAATCATCCTACTAGCAAGACTCTTCTAAGACCATCTATGGGACACATGAGAGAATAATCTCATGCTTTTAGTTTAGCTTTACATACCTGAGATAAAACTCTTCCAATCAACCATCAAGAATTCTCCTTGAATTCTTCAATCTCATGTTCTTCTTTCTTCTTTCTCAAGCCCTAACTTTTAAGTGTTGTGAAAAAAGATTTAGAATGGGGTTTAAAACCCTATTTACTCATCAAAATGACTTAAATTGATCGTGTTTTGAGTTTAGGAGGGGTTGGGAATTAACCAGAATGCTCCTCAAAATAAAAGAGAAAATTTCATCTAAAAAATGCCCAGTCCGCGTGGCGGATTGGGCCAGGACATATGTTTTTCCTTTCTGAAATTTCTCGTTGAAAATAATTTTTTTTTTTAAAAAAAAGACAAGTGTTAGTCCGCGTCCCTGGCGTGTTGCGCCTTGGGCATGCGTCGCGCCTTATTTCGTAATTAATTATGAAAAATTATATTTTGATTCGGTCGCTCTAAAATTCGACCGAGACTATTTTCTCATTCAATTTTTCATGTTGATCGCAAATCCAATTTTGAATTTTTCATCAGAGCTTGGGAAGACACATTATGCACACAATTCCGTTCTAGGGGTATTTCGATAATTTTACCGGGCATTACACCTACCTCGACATGGTCATCGTGGTGTTCATTGATGGCAATCTTATCTATTCTCGAGGTGAGCAAGAGCATATGGAGCACTTGAGGGTGGTATTGCTAAAATCCTAAGGGAGCAGAAGCTATACGTAAAGTTTGACAAATGTGAGTTTTGGCTAGATGAGGTTGCCTTCTTCGGCATGTAGTATCTAGTGAAGCTATCAAAGTTGGTCCTAAGAAGACTAAAACGATGAAAAATTGGCCAAGGCTATTGACTCCTACTGACCTAAGGAGTTTCTTGCGCCTAGACGGTTACTATAGAGGGTCTGTGCAAGATTTCTCCACTATTTCGTCCCCGCTTACCAAGTTGACATAAAAGAAAGCTAAGTTTGTGTGGACGGATGAGTGTGAGAAAAGTTTCCAAACTTTAAAGGATAGACTATCTTCGACTCCAATATTGACATTGCCAGAAGGGAATGATGGGTTCGTCGTGTATTGTGATACATTAAGGATTGGATTGGGTTGTATGTTAATACAAAATGGTAAGGCGATTGTCTATGCTTCAAGGAGTTGAAAGTGTATGAGAAGAATAACCCGACTCATGATCTTGAGCTTGCGACAGTGGTGTTTGGCTTGAAGATTTAGCGATATTACTTGTATGGAGTTCATGTGGATGTCTTCACCAACCAAAAGAGTCTCCATTATGTTTTCACCTAAAAGGATCTCAATTTGAGGCAATGGAGCTGGTTAGAGCTACTCAAAGATTAAAACATGATTGTGAAGTATCACCTTGAAAATGCCAATATGATAGCTGATGCCCTTAGCAGAGTTTCCATGGGTAGTGCATCTCATCTTGAATATAATGAAAGAAGGGAGTTAGCCAAAGATATTCATAGGTTGGCTAGATTGGGAGTGAAATTGAGTAAGTCCAGAAATGGTGGTGCAATGATGTTTCATGGGTCCGAATCTTCTATTTATCAAATGTAGTATTGTGCAATATTCAGGAGATGTGTCTCGTAAGGCGACAATTCTATTGACTTGGAATCTGAAGCTTATTTTATAGCTAAAGAAGATGGAATTGTAGCAGGAATTGCACTTACGGAGATGATATTGGCTGAAGTTGATCCTTCATTAAAGGTATTATTTTTTTCAATTAGGTTGCTCTTGTAATTGGTATTTGTACTTTGAAGAATTTTTTATAAAGGATAATTTGGTTAATCTCTTTATGTTCTCATTAAAAGGTGGAGTGGTTTATAAAGGATGGTGATAAAGTTCATAAAGGCTTGAAATTTGCAAAGTACATGGTAAACTAAATGTGATAAATGCTTAGTCACTAATAAGTTTTTGGCATGTTAATCAACTTCGCCTGACTTTTGTAGAAAAGGCTCACAGCATTGTTACAGCTGAGAGGGTTGTTCTCAATTTATACAAAGAATGAGTGGAATAGCTACGCTAACTAAGGCGTGTTTGTCCTTGTGTAAGTTGCTCATCATTAATAAAGATCTCGAAATATAGTATCATGAATGGAAATGGTTATTGTGATTGATGAGTTGGTATCAGTATTCCAATGTAAGTCTGAGACTGATCAATTGTTCCATGTCCGAAATTACTGAGTTTTGGTGCAGAACGTGTGTCGATCCATATTTAGACATTCCTCTATGATATATAGGCTACCATTATAGCAAAGCAACTTGCTAAATTCATTGTTTTCATTTTTCTATAAGAATCAGCCTTGGGCTGTGGTAATCTTTCTCTGTCTCACCATAAAGTCAAGATTTCAAGTCTTGGAAACAGATTCCATGTGTTCGTTATAAGGCTTGTGAATATTCACTCTTATGTAACCTTAGATGGTGCCTGATCTACATATTGGAAATGATTTTACAATCACTCTATGAGAAAGAGTCCTCTGTTTAACAAGTAACAGATAATAGTTGCAAATACACATGCAAATGCATAAGTAACACAAGACGTCAACTAATGTGAGGTTCAACTAAACCATTCTATCCCAAGATGTCATGGAGTTTAATTTCTTTCCTCTGTAGTGGTGATTAAAAGAGCTTAACTTTTTTGTATTTGCAGGCAATGGCAGATGCTGCACACCTTGCTTACATCTTGGAGACTAGAAAGACGGCTTCAGGATTGTATTTGGTCGATAAATGGGCGGTAAAGATCTACTCACCAAAATCATCCACTTGTCTGAGGCTAACATGTATACTTTATCTTGGCTAACATTTTACTTGGCTTTAACTTAAGGTATTGATCGGTGGGGTTAAGAATCACAGAATGGGCTTATTTTATATGGCAATGATAAAAGACAATCACATATCTGCTGCTGGAGGTGTTAGAAATGCTCTAAAATCTGTGGATCAGTATTTGGAGCAAAATAAACTGCAAATGGGGGTTGAAGTTTGTCCCATATACCTTTTGATTCAATTCTTCTATACGTTTTTTGATCTGAGTCGTTACCTTGTAAATTTATTGTTTGAACATTTGATATGTTTATTTTGATCTGACAGTTGAATTCTATGTTGTTTGGACTCTCGAAAATTTATTGACACCCCTGTGTCAGATCTTCCTGAAATACACTACTTTTGGAAGATCCAACACGTACCCTGCAACATTTTTGAAGTGTAAGAGCAAGTACCTATTCTGCTATTGTCGGAGCAACATCTTTCTAGAGCCATTCAGTATCGAGATAAACTTATAAAGAATCAGAATATGTTATTATTGTGGATAACTGAGACAAGAGAGGAAAATGATGTCAAAATGATCAACTAAAGCAGCTTGCAGACAAAATAGTTTGCCTTGTTACATTTTGCGGTAGTTTTCAAGTTCTTACTTTCTTGGATTCAGGTATACAATGATGTACATTGTTTCCACTCCCTTTGGATATTCACTCTTGTTAGTGTTCTAATTTTTGTACCAAAAGTAATGAAAAAAGTAAAAAGATATCAGTATATTGCCAGAAAAGCTGGGTAATTTTCTGGTTTCTGAAATCACTCAATGCTAATCATCCGCCCTAATATAACCTAAGAAGTTTGAGAGAAACTGTATTGTCAATCTGTATTTGCATGATACACAATAATGCTGTCGTTCATTAGCTTTTCTCAGTTGTAAGATATTCATTATTGATCATTAGACTTACAAACCATACTAACAGTTTCCTTATTACGATTATTGAAATTGTCAAACTTAATGACATACATATGAATTTTTCCGGCAAGGTACCTTTATTCTTATTGTCTCTTGGAACTATAGTATTGTCACGACCCAAGCCTAGGGTCTAGACATGACCGGCGAATGGGGAACCCGAAGAAATCCCAAACAAGCCTCATAGCATATCATTACACATCCTTGATTGCGGAAGCAATTAAAATGATAATAAGATATAAGCATAAACAAGGGGAATTGGGACTATGGGTAAACTTCCACATCATAATCATCAAGAAACAAGAGAGTCGAGGCTCGTAGCATAGATACATAACATGTCCAACAATATCTCTACTACATAGATAAGAGTGAGGGCCAAGACAAGTAACCGGGATCACCCTCATAGTTAATGTATCTATAAAAGAAAGATAATTTTGGAACATAGCATGAGATCATAAGCAACGTCCCCAAAATGGAGGACTCACCAACAAACTTGAGTGAAACCGTACTAGCCACGTGGGTGGAGATGCTCAAGCGGGGCTTCGGTTCCTACATGGTGATATCATGTAGGCATAGAATATGTGTTAGTACGTTGGAATATACTAAGTATGTAGGATGCAATGCAACAAGAGATAGGGAATAATCAAAATGCATAATCATAATAAGAGATAGTATATTAGCAACATGGCATACATAAACAATGCTTGTAGTAAAACATGCTTGAAAATAATCATTCTTACATGGCTTGTTTAACCTAATAAGGTGACATGATTAGATTATCCAAATGTCTTGTACTAGAGGGTGAGGAATATAGCCTGAGTTATAACCCCTCCTAGTAGGTAATGGGTAGTACATTAGGGTAAAAGGATAGCACAATTCATAACCCCTACATGTAAACAAGAGATAATGAATAACACATGAGGGTAGAAGGTAACATAGGTCATAACCCCTACATATGTATGCATATGAGGGTGAGGCATTCCACATAATTCATAACCCATTCATATGAGTACATTGCATAACCTCAAATCATACACAAGGGTAAGGAGTACAACATAGTTCATAACCCCTACACGTAGAAATGAGTAAGTGAATAGCACATGAAGGTAGAAGGTAGCATAGGTCATAACCCATACATAAGTGTACCTTGCATAACCTCAAACCATACACGAGGATAAAGAGTACAACATAGTTCATAACCCCAACATGTGGATATGAGTAAGTGAGTAGCATTGATTCATACACGAGGGTAAGGTATACAACATAATTCATAACACCTACATGTAGAAATTGGCCTTACACTAGAGGGTAAAGCATATAACATAGTTCATAACCCCTTCTAGTAGGCTTCTATTCACAATGTACAAGAGCATAGACTTAGCATAAGAACTCAATAACTCATCAACGATTCCCAAGAACATAATAACACGAGAGCCCAACAATTCAAACATAAGAATAGATCATCATCAAACATTGCCCTTGCATTAACATAAAAAGGCTCACAAGAGGTATAATCTTTGAAAAAAGGCTTAGCTTCATACTTGCAATACCATAGGTGCTTTACATGTTTTAAACACACATACATTCATTCCTTTCATCATCATATAGTCATTCAACTCATAAGACATGCATTGGACCATCAATTCCTCAAGAACCCTAAACCGGACATTTTATCAAACACTTGGAGGGTGTGTAGTGCTAGTGTAAACTCATGCAAGTCAATAGTGTTATCATGCTAGAAAATCCAAGTTAAAACCATCAATAGATACTTAATAACACCCTCAAGCAACATAAACAAAAACCCTTCATCAAATCCCACAATAGATCTGAGATCCATAACCCAAAACATACTAAAACAATCACAATTTCATAAACCCCAACATAGAGTGCAGTGAATTTCATAATAAATAAGACCTATGAGTAAATCAACTCTAAATCATACAATAAAAGGTAAAAAGAGTCTTGGGTATCATGGGTGAAAAGAACCCATAAGAGAAATGCACTTATCTTAGCCTTTAGAGAATCCTTGTAGAAAATTGGAGATGGAGACTTGAAGCTTGGGAGGAAATCGTTAGATCCCTATGAGTTTTAAGACTTGAGTGTATGAGATGAAATATTTGCTATGTGTTTGAATGAGTATTGGGAAATGTTTAAAATGATATGGGGGTGAAAAAGTGCTAAGTATAGGTATTTTCATGTTTGAGAACACTTAGGCCCAAGACCAAAAAGTCCCAGACTAAACTTGAAAAACTAAACATAAAAAGAACTAAGGCGTGTTATACGTGTATCGCTCTAATCTCTCTAGAAATTGACACTTTGAAATTGTGAATCGTTCGCTCTAAAATCGGGGTTAGACCCTTTTCCCCTAGATTGACCACCTAAACACGAATATGATGTCAAATTTTTGATATTATGCATGGATTTGAGATATATAAAAATTACGATTGCGGGCACTTTCGAGACACATTTTTGGGCACATTTTGGTGTCATTACAGAGTCCTCAATTTCGGAGACAATGTCTTTGATTTTATGCTATGTATGAAGACTCTCTTTCCTTTTTATTGTATGCTTTGACTATGAGGGTGAGCCCCGGTTGCTTGTCTTTGCCTCTGCTAAATTCTATGTTTATAGGTATTATTGGACAAATTATGTAAAGATGCTATGAGCCTTGACTCCCTTTGACTCTTTGATGTTTTATGATATGAGAGATGTCCAATAGCCCCTTTTACCCCTATTTACTATTCCTTATCATCATTTTATTGCTTTCGCAAACAAGGATATGTAATGAGATGTTATGAGGCTTCGTTGGGGGTCTCTTCGGGTTTCCCATGCACTGTGTTACATCTAGGCCCTTGACTTGGGTCCTGACACAAAGAAATCCCACAGGTTCGCTAGATTAGGGGTTAGGTTAGATGAAGCTGAAAACTGAGGTGTGGTGGTTGTAGATGGTTCTAAGTCATCCTTGATTGAAGAGGTCAAATCCAAACAAGACCTTAACCCTACTTTGTTAGAATTGAAAGCTTTGGTAAAGGATGGCAAGGTGGAGGTTTTCTCACAAGGGGGAGATGGTATCTTTAGGTACCAAGGTATGTTATGTGTTCCTGATGTTGATAGGTTAAGAGACTTGATTTTGAAAAAGGCTCATAACTCCTCTTACTTATTTCACCTCGATTCTGCCAAGATGTATAGATATTCGAGGGAAGTGTATTGGTGGGGTGGCATGCAAAGTGATATTGCCAAGTTTGTAGTCCTTTTCCATAATTGCCAACAAGTACAAATCAAACACCACAAGTCGGTGAGCTAGCACAAGATATTGATATTCCTAAATGTAATCGGGAAATGATCAACATGGACTTTGTAATTCTCTTGCCTAATACTAATAGGCATTTTGATTCTATATGGGTTATTCCTGATAGAAAGATAAAATCGGCCCACTTCCTATCGATTAAAATGACTTATGCTACTGAAGACTATGCCAAATTGTATATTCATGAGTTGGTTAGGTTGCATGGAGTCCCATTGTGTCACGATCCAAGCCTAGGGCCTAGACGTGACCGACGAATGGGGAACCCAAAAGAACCCCAAATAAACCTAATAGCATATCATTACACATACTTGGTCACGAAGGCAATGCAAAACAACGTAAGAAACATAAATAAGGGGAATTAGGACTATGGGAGAGACTAATATTAAAATAGCTTGAATATCATAAGTATGTCAAAGCTCAAGCATAATAAATAACTTGTCCAACAACACCTCTAACATAGGACTTAATAGGGGCCAAGACAAGTAACCGAGCTCACCCTCATAGTAAAAGTGTACCAAAAAGAAGGATAGTCTTTAATACATAGCATAAGAACATAGATATTGACCTCGGACATAAGGACTCACCAACTAGCTATAGTGGATACCACTAGCCACGTGGAGGATGATGATGACCAAATAGAGATCCGGTTCCTATATGGTAACATAATGTAGGCATAGAGTATGTGTTAGTATGTTTGAATGTACTAAGTATGTAGCAATATGGCATGTATGATCAATGCTGAAGTAACTCATGCTTGCATAAGGAATATCATGTGTATAAGAATAGACCATCATATATTGATGTGAGGTACCAACCCCTCACTTGGGTTAATGAGGTACCAACCCCTCGCTTTGGTTAATGAGGTACCAACCCCTCGCTTTGGTTAATGAGGTACCAACCCCTCACTTCGGTTGATGAGGTACCAACCCCTCACCTTGGTTAGATTTCATCACTATTGCTACTTTTCCATGAAATCAACTTATGAATTCCATACACTCATCATCATAAAGTAATCATATAACTTCACTTCCTCTAATCATTATAAATCATATGCATACAATCATTTCATCATCATATAATCAGTATAACACCATTCAACTCATAAGACATGCATTGGACCTTCAATTACACATGAAATCCTAGCCGAACATTTTATAAAACACTGGCGTGGGGGGTGTGATGGGGGTAAAAGACCATGCAATTTATAGATGAAATCATGCAATAAAATATGTAGTAAAACCATCTATCAACACCTTGCAACAACTGAAAGACATTCACATCAAAACCCCTAATTAAATCCTACATTAGATCCAGGATTTACTGCTCAAAACATGCTAAAGCAACTATACTTATATGAACTAAAATCACTGTGCAGTAAATTTCTCAATATACAAGACCCACATGTAAAATCAACTTTAAATCATGCAATATTAGTAAAAAAGAGGCTAAGTCACCATGGAGGAAAGGACCCAATGGTTCAACACCACATACCTAAGCTTTGGAGAAGCTCTTGATGAAGGTTGACAATGGAGACTTGAAGCTTGAATGAAATCTTTGAAGAAATCCTTAAGATTGGTCTTAAGTTTTTGGACTTGAATTTAGGGTGAAATATGAGTCCGTCTTTGAGAGGATATTGGGGAATATTGAGGATGATATGAGGGTGAAATAAGGCTAAGTATAAGTAAAGACACGTATGGGAATCCTTGGGCTCAAGACTTGTAAGTCTTGGACCGAAATAAAAAAACAGGGCCAAAATAACACTGGTCCGCGTGCCGATGCTTACTGGAAATCTGTATTTTTTGCAAAAATGAGTTTTACAAAAATGGGCATAAATCCTTCATTCGAACTCGGAATGAGGTGAGACCAAGTGAATTGGATAGCTAATTCAAAGGGTTTTAAGTTGGGAGGTCGTGGGCCAATCAATTGTTTGTGTTCTAAGAGATATGCCTCTTCAAAGTTGACCCTCCTAAATAGCATTTATTGCTATTTTTGAATTTTGATACGAGTGCTCTAAAATTCGGGTTAGACCCATCTCCCACTCAATTTGACCACCTAAACAACAATATGAAGTCAGATTTTTGAAATGATGAATGGAGTTTTGGATATTTGGAAATTACGATTCCGGGCACTTTCGAGGCACATATTTGGGTACTTTTTAGGGTCGTTGCAATATCTCCCTCTTGGGAACATTCCTCCCCGAATGTAAAAGAGAGGTACAAGAGAAGAATAATCATAAGGATATCAGCCCCAACAATAATGCAATAATACACTTTAAAACACCATTTTCCAAATCCCAACATAGGTGTAAAATTAACATGAACTTGCCAACTTAAACATGAATGCAAATGAATGCCATAGGGGCTGGAACATGAGACTTGGAACCATAAAAAGGGTATCAACATGTCGTCGTAAGCTTGAATAGAATGAACAAAATATGGATATTAACTTTCCATGCCCACACTGAACTTTCCTAGAGACAAACAAATAGACGACTCTTGCAAAGGGCCTTAAAGAACACTACACCATTATCAATCAACTTCTCCACTCATCCATCGAACACTCCCACTGGGACCTTCTCTTAAGCCAACTTATCCTCCATAACACGCACAACCTCAAAGAGCTCTATAGTACTAGATTCACCAACATATCCCCTCGACCTAGAAGCATGACAAATCGAACTACCCTACACCTATCCATAGGCAAATTCCCAACTTATGCAATCTCACCAAGCTCCTCTACACTCTATAAGTACTCACAATCCTCAACTCAATTGTCATTCTTTAATACATCTAACCTCATTGGTAACACAACTACCATCTCTCCCTTGTGAGACAACCTCCACTCTATCGTCTTTTCACCTAAAACTCCCAACTCTAATAAGGCGAAAACAAGGCCTTGCCTTATCTCGACCTCTTAACACAAGAAGATTTGGAACCATCAAGAACACTCTACTACCATGCTCAACTTCCCTCAACCTAACTTCCAACCTAACCAACCGATGGACGACATTAGTCTCCTCTTTGCCACCATTATCCACACATACTAGGCTACCTAGAGTACCAACCACAACACTAGCCTTCTCGAAAAAACTAATGCACACTCATTCATAATCCTTAAAGGATTCTAACCACCCTCTTGCTATCCATAATGGACACTTATCATATTTAGCAAACAACCTCTCATCCTCTCATATACCTTCAATTCCTCTCATCATTATACATCATATGCATACAATCATTTAAACCTTAAGATAAGAATGGACCTACCTCTTTTACTACCACTTTACAACTTCCCACTCAAAGACGGTTTATTAGGGAATCGAAAACTTGCTCTATGGGTCCTACAATCCATGGAGACACAACATGCATGCAACTACTCCATCCCAAATATAGCACCAAAATCACCACACCAAGTCACAAGGCTAGACCTAATGCAATATGAACATGAATCAATACTTATAGACTTTCTAGCAACCATACACTCAACCAAGAGATAGACACCAAAGGTTCACATCACAACTCGGGACACACAAGTAGCCTATTAGCAACCAAGAAAATAAGGGAAGAAACAATGGCACACTAGCCCCAACAATACACACACATCAAAGTCTAGGAAATTTCAACTTACTGGTAGCAACATCAGGTGCTACATTTACCTCTTGCCTTCTTTGAAGAGCATAGAATAGATTACGCCTTGGAGAACCACTTAGACCAACTTCACCACCCTTACCCTTGTTGCGCCTACGAGGACAATCTCTCATCATATGCCCCACTTTACCACAATGGTAACAAGCATTGGTACCCTTCAAACTTGGGCCCCTATGAACATTACCACATGTTGGACATATAGCATCACCTTTATCTAGGAGACTTTGGAACATTCCTTCAAAGTGGGCCCTCTTGGCCTCATGCCCCCTCCTCTTTCTCAACTTTTCTTCCTCCATTTGCTTAGCATATGTCATTAACTGAGACAAGTTCATGTCACAATAGGCAAGGTGGACCGACATTCCTCACTCACCAAGTCGAAGACCCCCATCACAAACTTATTCATCCTAGACCTTGGATCAGCCACCAAATGTAGAGCATACTTTGAAAGTTGATTAAACTTGAGAGCATACTCCCTCACACTCATAACACCCTGTGTCAAGTTCATGAAGTCTACTAACTTAGCTTCCCTAAGCTCAAGAGGGAAAAAATGTTTAAGGAAAGTCCATTTGAACTTCTCCCAAAGCACCACATAACCATTTCCCTTCTTACCCTTCCATTGATCATACCAAATTTTGGCTACCCCCTGAGTTAGTATGCTGCCAACTTCGCCTTTTCATTTGGCCCAACATCCATGATAGATAAGATTTTGTGAACCTCATCAATGAACTCTTGTGGATCTTCATCCACCTTTGACCCATGGAAAATCGGAGGATTCATCCTCATAAAATCCCTTACCCTATCTCCCAAGGTAGTAGTATGAGAGGCTTGGGCCCTTTGTTGGACTTATTTGGCCACCACTTGGGCAAGCATAGTAAGAGCATCCTGGAGCTCACCATTGTTAGGTTGCTCCTCGGGAGTTTGGGCCCATCTTCCTCTTGTGTTTGGCATGATCAACTAGAATAGCAAAGAATAATTGTTAGGGAGAAAAGCTTAACTCAACTCTATAATATGACATAGAACATGAAGAAGGGAAACTTTGAGAATCTATCAACCTAGTGCTCTGATACCATCTTTGTCATGACCCAAGCCTAGGGCCTAGACGTGAACGGCGAATGGGAACCGGAAGGAATCCCAAACAAGCCTTATAGCATATCATTACACATCCTTAGTCATAGAAGCAATGCAAAACAATGTAAGAAATATAAATAAGGGGAATTGGGACTATGGGAGAGGCTCATATTTAAATAGCTTGAATATCATAAGTCAAAGCTCAAGTATAATACATAACTTGTCCAACAACACCTCTAACATAGGGCTTAACGGGGGCCAAGACAAGTAACCGAGCTCATCCTCATAGTAAAAGTGTACCAAAAAGAAGGATAGTCTTTAATGCATAGCATAAGAATATAGATATTAACCTCGGACATAAGAACTCACTAACTAGCTATAATGGATACCACTAGCCACATGGGGGAGGATGATGACCAAATGGAGCTCCGGTTCATACATGGTAATATCATGTAGGCATAGAGTATGCGTTAGTACATTTGAATGTACTAAGTATGTGGGATGTAATGCAATAAGATATAGGCGTCATAATTGAAATGCATAACGATAAACAATAGGCATCATAGAGTAATATGGCATGTATGATGTATGCTTAAGTAAAACATGCTGAAATAACTCATACTTGCATAGGGCATATCATGTATATAAGAATAGACCATCATATATTAATGTGAGGTACAAACCCCTCACTTGGGTGAATGAGGTACCAACCCCTCACTTTGGTTAATAAGGTAAAACCCCACACTTTGGTTAATGAGGTACACAATCATATATTGGTGTGAGGTACCAACCCGTCACTTGGGTTAATGAGGTACCAACCCCACACTTTGGTTAATGAGGTACAAACCCCTCACTTTGGTTAATGAGGTACCAACCCCTCACCTTGGTTAGATTTCATCACTATTGCTACTTTTCCATTAAATCAACTCATGAATACCATACTCTCATCATTAAAAAGTTATCATATACCTTCAATTCCTCTCATCATTATACATCATATGCATACAATCATTTCATCATCATTACATCATTATTTCATCATCATATAATCATCATAACACCATTCAACTCATAAGACATGCATTGGACCTTCAATTCCACAAGAAATCCTAGATGGATATTTTATCAAATATTTGGGGGATGTGTGATCAGGGTAAAAGACCATGCTATTTAGAGATGAAATCATGCAATAAAATCTATATTAAAACAATCAATCAACACCTTACAACACCCTCAATACATTCACATCAAAACCCCTCATTAAATCCAACATTAGATCCAAGATTTAGAGCTCAAAACATGCTAAAACAACCATACTTTTATGAACTAAAATCACTGTGCAGACCCATATGTAAAATTAACTTTAAATAATGCAATATTAGTAAAAAGGATGCTTACGCACCATGGGTGAAAGGAATCAATGGTTTAACACCATATACCTTAGCTTTGGAGAAGCTCTTCATGAAGGTTGAAAATAGAGACTTGAAGCTTGAATGAAATCTTTGAAGAAGATTTGAAAGTGTTGGACCGAACTCAAAACATGTCCAAAATAACACTGGTCCATATCATGGAGGCAACACGGATGCTCGCTAGAAATTTGCATTTTCTGCAAAAATGAGTTCCAAAAATGAGCATAAATCCTTCATCCGAACTTGGAATGAGATGAACCTAAGTGCGTTGGAAAGCTAATTCAATATATTTTAAGTTGGTAGGTCATTGGCCACTCTATTCTTTGTGTGCTAAGAGATATTTCCCTTTAAAGTTGACCCTCTTAAATAGCATTTATTGCGATTTTTAGATTTTGATATAGTTGCTCTAAAATTCGGGTTAGACCCATTTCCCACTCAATTTGACCCGCTAAACAAGAATATGAAGTCAAATTTTTGAAATAATGAACAAATTTATAAATATAGGGAAATTCCAATTTCAGGCACTTTCGAGGCACATTTTCGGGTACTTTTTGGGGTCGTTACATGTTGTCTACTATTTTAGATCCTGGTGCTCATTTTAGTTCACAGTTGTTTCAGATTAATGTATTAAACTTGAGTTTAGCATGGTTTTCCACCTGCAAATGGATGGCCAAGCTGAAAAGACCATTCAAACTCTATAGGACATAGTTATGGCGTTTAAAGGTAGTTAGGATGAGTATCTTCTGCTAATCTAGTTTTCTTACAATAATAGCTACATCACTAGCACCGAAATGTGTCCCTTTGAAGGTCTATCTATAGACATTGGAGATCCTTGAGTGCGTGGTTTGAAGTGGGAGAAATGGCTTTGTTAAGTCTTGATTTATTTATGGAAGTTTTGGAGAAGGTAAGATTGACAAAGGAATGATTGACGATGGCTCAATGTAGGCAAAGATCCTACTCCAATGTGAGGAGAAGGGATCTTGAGTATGGTGATGTTGATTGAGTGTATTTGAAGGTCTCACCCATGAACAGTTTTGTCTAATTTAGCAAGAAGGGTAAGTTAAGCCCTAGGAATATAGGGCCTTACTAGATATTAAGATGTGTTATTAAAGTTGCATACGAATTAGAGTTTCCACCGAGATGAGTATTGTTCATATAGTCTTCCATGTCTCCATGTCGAAGAAGTTTTTAGAGACCCTAGTTGCATTGTGCCCTTTGTGGCAGTGAATATTGAAGAGAACTTGGCTTATGAGGATGTTCCGGTGCCAATATTAGATAGACAAGTGAAGAGGTTATGAAACAAAGATATAGCATCCTTCAAAGTCCTTTGGAGGAACCAACAAGTTGAGAGTTCCACTTTGGAAGCGAAAATGGACATGAAGAAGTGACCGCTTTCTCTTCCACTCTAATCAAGTTTGAGGTAGTACAATTTTCCTACTTGAGTACCTCCCCTTCCTTGCATATCATTTTCATGTCATGTAACCATGATTAATTGATTTTATGGTTGCATTGTAAATGTTATTTGAACCATGGTTTGAAAATTTTCATGATGTATATGTTGCATTTTGCATATGGTGCATGTGTTCTGTTCCTTAGAGCTTACGTTTAGAACATTCAAGGATGAATGTTCTCCTTGGAAGATGTTGCAAGGACCCATATGTTGGAAGGCATAAAAGTGGAAAAAAAGGAAGTCTAAAATTTTCTAAGTGTAAGTGGTGTTTACAAATGGGTATACAACCTATGAAATGGAATACGGGTTGTGCATGGGTTCGTGGGTCCAAGTTTCAAATTCCAGTAGCTTAAGTTTAGAGGGTCACCAATTCACAAGGATAACAAAGAGTCGTAGATTGTTCTACAAGTCATAACTTATGCTATGGAATAGTAGGCAAACTTGGTGGAAAAATGGCTTTCTGAAGTTTGATGTAGGAACAAACACGATGGCCTATGGTCTAGTGGACTAACCGCATCTGCCATTATGGTTTAAGTTTCAAAGATAGTTTTTGAGGGTCTAAAAATTAATAGGATGATATCATTTTCCATGACTCGTAGACTGGACCATGACCTATAATAGGGATCTCGTGGTCTGGTCCGACAGATTTTAGGAAGGGGTAATTTTGACATTACCTACTAGTCTAAGCCTATACTATGTCACTTAAGACACTAAATAAGCCTTTTCTAGCCTTATAAAACCCTAAACTTCTCCATTCTTATTCATTAAAAAATATTGTAAGTTCTAGTCTCCTACCAAATACTCTCAAGTTTCCCCAAAACATTCAAGTGAACAGTGCAAGCTAGGGTTTTTAAATTTTCTTCAGTCTCCAACGAGATTTCCATCTCCAAGCACATGAAGGTATGTGGATTTTTGTTTGAGGAGACCTTTCCTCTGTAAACCTCCACCATTTCCATTCTCTATCTATTTTTCAATTTGAAACACCCCTCATGAGCTTCGAAATGCCATATAATCGTAATTTCTACATATCTCTAAATTCGTGCATGATTTCAGAAATTTGACCACATATTCTTGATTAGGAGGTAAATTTGATTGAGAAATGGGTAAAACCTAGATTTTAGAATACCCATAGCGAAAAATAAGTTTTGCTAATTTACGGTTTCTAGAGAGCCTATGCGCACAGGTTACGAAGCACCTGGGGCGCGCAGTAGTGTAATTTTGTCAGGTATGCCTGGTCTATGTCACGCTTGATCCACGTACCAATGCAATTCTTCTTCTGGTTTTTAGATTTTGTCCCAGGGCATTGGGGTAATTAACCCAATATCCATTTAAACTTAAAATCCTCCATACTTAGCCATTTTCAACTCCAAAACTCACAAAACCCTCTCAAAAACCTCTCCAACACTTTATCAAAATTCTCATTCAAATTCAAGGATCTCAAGAACAACTTTGGATTTCAAGGACCCAATCCAATCTTCAAGTATCCTTTAAGTTTACTCCAAGAAATTCAAGGTTTAAGGTATTTATGTCTTCATCCATGGGTCCTTTCACCCATGGAGCCCAACCTTCTCATTTTATGGAAATTGCATGATTAAATTCAAGGTTTAAGGTATTTATGTCTTCCTCCATGGGTCCTTTCACCCATGGAGCCCAACCTTCTCATTTTATGGAAATTGCATGATTTCAACTTATATTAGTTTTGGGTATCTCTTATTATAAGTTATGAATGTAAATTATGTTGGGCTTTATCAAGTATTGATTAATTATGCATGAATATCCATTTTAAACTTATTCCATGAGCTGATTTATGTCTATTGAGACTATGCATGATTTGAACGATGAAAACTATGAATTATTATGAATTTCGAGATGCATTTCAAGATACCCAAAATGAGAGTTTTACTACAATATTGGTGGGTTGATTTGAATTGATTTTACTCCTTCTTGTTATACTCTGAAGTTGCACGATTTTGAACAAGTTTCAGGAACCCACCATGTGTTTGATGAAATTACATAACAAGAATTTCTAAGTTGTTGGTGAACAATTGCATGATTTACAAGTCAAGTGATTTTAAGATAATTATAGGCTCCCAAGCATGTATTTGACTGATGGAAAGTATCTATGATGTTACAAGTGACAAGTTGAGTCCTATTTCAAGATTTTATCCTCTTGTGAGCTATTCATATCAAGTTGAGGGATCAAGCATGATTATTATTTTACCCTCATGTTCAAGTTCAAGTTAAGTTCACTAGAAGAGGTCACACATGTCAATGAGCTACTCATGTTATGTTATCATAGCCCTTACAAGTTATTCATATTATGATTAAAGTTAGGATTATTTTAAGTATTCTGTGGGATTTGACTTAGAATTGACTGAGGCTTAAGATGGGGGCTCTACTCATGGGGTCCCTATATAAAGTCTTTTATCTCTATACTATGTGCCACCACAGGATTATGTTATTTCCCTAAATGGGCTTTGCCAGCGGAACAATCTAGTTTCATGTTATCATGTATGGTTTTCCTTGGCAAGTAGACCATACTTCGTCGAGGGTTGTCTTGTCTAGTCACCTTACTGATGAATACTCTACGCCTATATAATATTACCAAGTAGGGACCAGAGCTCCTATCGATCATACTCCTCTGCGTGGCTAGTTCAGTTATTTGAAGATAGCTTTGGTGAGTCCTCAACATCGAGGACAAATCCTCTGATGGATTTATCCTCATAAAATCCCTCACCCCAGATGATGGTGTTAGAGCATAAGGGGCTTGGGCCCCTTGGTTGGGTTGGTTAGCCACAATTTGTGCTACCAAAGTGAGAGCATCCCGAAGCTCACCATGAGCTGATTGTTCCTTGGGAGTATGGGCCTTTCTTCCTCTTGTGTTAGACATGATCTAGCATAGCAAAGAACAATCATTGGGGAGAGGACACCTTACTTTAACTCTATAGCACGACGTAGAACATGAAGAAGGGAAATACTTCCTAAAACGTCTCATAGCCTCTTGCTCATAGCTGTGGTACACAACACAACCATGAACAAGACTCTAATCGACGTGGTGTGTTGGATGTTGAGGACCATTAACAACCTAGTGCTCTGATACCAAGATTGTCACAACCCAAGACTAGGACCTACACGTCACATCGCCAATGGGGAACCCAAGGGGACCCCAAACAAGCCTTTTTACGTATCATTACAAATCCTTAGTTGTGAAAGCATTAAACAACATTAATAAAAGTAGAAATAAGGGAAAAAAGGGCTAAGGGAAGGCTTTCATAACATAAGACATCATTAAATCAAGAGAGTCAAGGCTCATAACATAATTGCATAACTTGTCCAATAACACCTCTACTACATAGATAAGAGCGGGCACCAAGACAAGTAACTGGGCTCACCCTCATAGTCATAAGTATACAATAAAGGAAAAGAGTCTCAATACATATCATAAGATCAAAATTATCATCCCTGGAATTGAGGACTCACCAACTAACTTTAGGTAGAAGTGCTAGCCACGAGGAGGAGGATGATCAATCAGTGATCTGGTCCCTACATGGTAATATGATGTAGGCATAGAGCATGCATTAGTACGTTTGAATGTACTAAGTATGTGGGATGTGAAATGCAATATCATAAGCAACAGATAGCATAATACCAATATAACATGAATGAATGTTACTTAAAGTAAAACATGCTTATATAGAACATATTACATGTGAAGAAGGTGACCATCATTACAACCAAGGCCTACTACCTCCTTGGTGAGGCAATTGAGGTATATACCCCACCGCCAATGTAGTAGCACGGGCCTACCACTCTCGAGGTAGGCGAATAACGTATATACCCCCCCAATATGCTACACGGGCCTACAACCCCCCGAGCTAGGCAATTAAGGTATATACCTTTCAACATGGTAGAACGGTTCTACCATCCCTCGAGCTAGGCGAATGAGGTATATGCCTCTCAATGTGGTAGTTCGGGCCTACTACCCCCTGAACTGGGCAATTGGTCAACTTTCATCGCAATAGATACTTGTCATGAAATCATCACATAAATACCCTCCATTCATCATCATAGAGTCACTCAAAAACACAATAGGTACTTCTCATGAAATCAACATATGTATACTGTCCTTTCATCATCATAAAGTCACTTAGCTCATATGCCAAACATTAGGCCTTCAACAACTCAAGAAACATAATCCGAATATTTTATCAAATACTTGGTGGGTGTGTAATGCTAGTGTAAGATCATGCAATACAAGAGTGAAATCATGCAAGAAAATCCAATAAAAAACCACCACAAATACTTAGTAATGCCCTCATGTAATATACATCAAGACCCTTCATCAAATCAAATAATACACCATAGATTCATAACTCAAAACATGCTCAAACAGTCACAACTTTATTGAAATGACCCTAAAAAGTGCCCGAAAATGTGCCTTGGAAGTTCTCAAAATTGCAATTTCCACATATCTCGAAATTCGTTGGTTATTTCAAAAACCCAACTTCATATTCTTTTTTCAGGGGGTCAAATTTAGGGGCGGAAAAGGTGTAACCATGGGTTTTAAGTAATTGAATCAAATAATGACTTTTTCAAGAATGCAAAAAATAGTGTGTCAGGCGCGCCACTTCCACGACGTGCTAGCATATATTTTTGAGTCTATTTTTTTATACTCGATC
>DF359706.1:0-14239 GCA_000787875.1 Solanum virginianum
CTTTGTCCTACATTAAATTGACATCTTAACAAAATATTTGTCTCATATAACTTGATCACTTACTAAAAATCAAGATAGAACTAGTTAATTTTATCTCACTATAATTAATATGGTCTTTGAAAGTATAAACAAATTTTGAAGATTCAATTTTTTTTCAAGAGGCTAATTAATATGAATAAAGGGCAAAATAGTAAACTTGATTATTTTATTAATAATTTTTTAATCACCATGTAAAATAGAAGGTGCCCATTTAAAATAGGATAGAGGGAGTAAGGCTTAAGTCATTAAAACAATTGAATATTTGGTACATGAAACCACGATTTGATCAATATGTAACTGAAATATTTGATACATAAAGCCATGATTTGATAAATATGTATCAAAAGCTACAAATACATGATACAATTTAGAAAAACAAATATACGCAATAGTTAAGATCTTAATGATTAAGATTTAAACATAAAAAATATAAACGTGGCTTAATTGAAATCTGAATTATTGCAATATTGCACTCTTTTACCATTGCAATCAATAAGTGAAATTCTTTATTGATTCACATTTTAAATGGTAAAAAAGTGCAATATTGCAATCATTTAGATCTCAATTAAGCCATATTTATTTTTTTTAAGGTTTAAATCTTAATAAATAAAATCTTAACCATTGTGTATAGTTGTTTTTCTAAATTATATCAAGTATTTGTAGCTTTTGGTACGTATTTATCAAATCGTGCCTTCATGTACCAAATATTTCAATTACATATTTATCAAATCGTGGCTTCATGTGCCAAATATTTCAATTGTTATAATAACTTAAGCCTTACTCCCTCCGTCCTATTTTAAATGGCCACCTTCTATTCTACACAGTGGTTAAGAAATTATTAACAAAATGATCAAGTTTATTATTTTGCCCTTTATTCATATTAGTTATCCTCTTGGAAAAAAATTTGAATTTTCAAAATTTATTTAAACTTCCAAAGACCATATTAATTATAATGTGAAAAAATTAATTACTTCTATCTTGATTTAGTAAGTGATAAAGTAATATTGGACAAATATTTTATCAAGATGTCAATCTAATGTAGGATAAAGGAGAGTATTTGTTTACAGTTAATGAAGGTCTGAATCATTTATATTTTATATCTCAATCATTAAGTCAGTTTGCTTTCAAGGTTTATAATCATTATTGAGTTTGAATGTTTTAGATTCTATAACGAAATGTTAATATCATTAGATGTTTATTTTAAAAATTTATACAGAGATGAAATTTCACCGCTACTCTATCTACTTTCACCACCGCTCACATCCACCACTTCAACCACAACTACCACCACCCACCATCCAAAAGCATCATCCTCAGCCTAACCACAACCAACACTACCGCCAATCACTAAAATAAATTGTCATCACTATTAGTCATCAATTTCAATCATCACTGTCAATCGTTATTGCATTCAGTAAACACTACTGATAATTACTACACTACTAATAATTACAACCATCATTATTCATTATCGTCCTTAGCTATCAGTAACATTCCACTATTAAATATAAGTCACTACCACTAATAATCATGATCAATCACTATTATCAATTCACAATACCATAAGAACCCACAACTACCATCATAAGTTAACACAGTCCCAAATCGACATACACAATCACCATCATTAATCATCACCACAACAAATTTTCATATAAAAATTATAAAATATTTTATTAATATAAGATTAAATTAATTTAGTATTTCATTAGGTTTTTATATTTGTCATTTTTAAATAATAATAAATTGTATATATTCAAATATTGAGAATACAAACATTCTTAACTATTTAGTATTTAAATCTTGATACAATATATTAATTTTCAGATGTGTTTATATTCATACATCTGAATCTTAATTCATATCATAGTATTCAGATGTGCATTTTGATTCAGACATCTTATTCTTAATGAAAAACAAATAAGGCCTTAATGAGTCTGAATAGATTTGAATGATTAAGATCTATAACAAGATGTTTATTCAAAGATTTTTTTAAAGATAATGGTTCATCAATTCTAGCCATTTACCACTACATCGCCCATTTTGCGTTGTTACGGTCATAGTCACCCACCATTATCACCACCATCACAACCATCATCATTCGCCACAATCACTATCATTATCAGTTACTTCAATAAGTTGTCAGCACCACAAGTCACAATTTACAATCAATCACTACCAGTCAATAGTACCACAACAATAACTGTAACGACCCATTAGGTTATTTTAAGTACTAGAGATTTTATTCCATGAAAGATTTATCTTATTAATTTTGAGGGGGCTTTTTGGACTAGTAAACAATTAATTTAATTTATATATTAGAGTGAGTATTTATTTTTTTTAAAAAAATTCCCACTTATCTTATATTTATTGAAAATAAGTAATAGGATTTTCCTTTTTTAATACATAAACAGAATAAAATAAAATATAAAAAGATATATGCATATATAAAAGAAGAAGGGCAGAACACCCTAAAGTCAGCAAAGGACGAACATATAGAAGAACGAAGAAATACGATGCATGTTAAAAGAGAAAAGATTGTATTTTCGTTCAAGAAAGAATTTTGCTTTATTTCAGTATGATTTGTTTAGCATTAAATAATAGTATAAATGTATAAACTTAGCATAGATTAAATTATAGAGATTTATTTAAAGTGGCAGTGTATGTGAGAATGGAATTGCAAAACGTATATATGTTTATATAAATGACAAAAGGAAATGAGAATTGTGTCTTTATATATATATATATATATATATATAATTCCCACATGTTGAGTTTTTTTTATAATTTTACTGAAGGGTTCTTGAAATATTGGTTGGGTTTGTTGGTTATGGGAGTATATAAACATATAGATACTACTAATTGCATAATGAGTTTGTTGCAATATCCATGTCACTTTCTTGATTCCAGTTTAGTATATTAAAATAAGAGGGCTTTTTGGAGATGATAATGGCGACGTAATGATGGAACCAAAGTAAAAATAGTGTTAATTTCATTTGCAGTAACTCGTTCCCTATTGTGCCCCTAGTTTAGTAATTCTTCTTGTTAGATTTTGGTTTTGTTAATTATTACTTTATAAATTAAGTTTTGATATATTGAAATAGGTTAAGTTTATAGTATCGTATTATGTGAATATTCTTAGAGATAAGTTATTTGGAGGAATTAAGACTTTAAATCTAGGCTTGAAATTCAGAAAATAGATAGTTAAATTAGATGAATTTTGAGGTCCAGGCTAGACATATACTAACATGGGTGTCGATGGACTAGTTTATTCATGAATATTATATATTTGATAGATTCAAAGCGTTTGGAGGTATTGAAGGAAGGGAAAGTGGTGGTGAACTAGCTTGCTCGACCTTGGTTCCTTGATTCTTCGATTGAGGTAGGTTATGATTTATTCTATCTAATAGAGAGACTCTTAAAAGAGATTGATAGTCATTGAGTAAAACTATAATATATCCTATGCACTTAATTATTGTGGTTCGGTTGACTGATATATTATTGTGACTGATCTACAATCCCAAGACAATGAAACCCATAATAATCTTGAACTTGATCTCTCACAGTGATACCTTGAATAAAGAAGACTTGATGAAACATTGGTAATGAAATGAGAAGTAATAATAAAGAATAATGAATTATATATATTGAATCGGGTGTCACATTCTGAAACATATATATTATACGATCGAATGTCACGTTCCGACACATATACATTATAGAATCAGGTGTCACGTTTTGACACATATATTATATGATCGGGTGTCACATTCCGGCATAATAATAATAAGGGAAAACTTGTTAAAATAATTTAATATACTCAAATTTAAAGAACCTATCTCCTAAAGGAAATGTGATGTGGAGGCTTGAGTCCTCATGTGTATCATTGATATCGTTGATTGGTTGTGTTCTTGTCCCTGTTGTTGTTCCCTGTTAGGGAAATGTGATGTGGAGGCTTGAGTCCTCATGTGTATCATTGATATCGTTGATTGGTTGTGTACTTGTCCCTGTTGTTGTTCCCTGTTAGATGTTATGGTTTGGTTCCTGCTTTTATTTTATGCATATTGATTTCTACTTTGAGTCGGCCGATGATATCTACTAAGTATATGTTACCCGTACTGACTCTTACTTGTACTTTTCTTGTTTTGTTTTGTGGAGTGCAGTGAGTGTTCCACCGACTTCGACTTGCCCTCAGCTCTAGTCAGTCTGCAGCACATCAGGTTCTAGGGTGAACTATTTCTCTAGATCGCGTTGGATCCTATTAGTCTTTTCATGGTATCCTTAGCTTTCGGAAATAAACCACTTGTTCCTTCATTTTGGAGTTGATATTCTTAGACTTGCTATTTTGATATTAGTGTCTTGATGTGATGACTTTCAGATTTTGAGGAACATTAAGTAATAAACTTAGTAATTTTGTGTTATTTTTGCTTTATGGAATTAATCTTTTTGATTATTATTATATTTTATAAGTGAACTGTTAGTATCATTGGGATTTATATGTTGGTTCGCCCACCTAGGAGGATAAGTATGGGTGTCACTCATGGCCTATTTTGGGTCGTGACAATAACCAATCACTATCATAAATCATCATTTTATATCATCAACCATTGCCATCAATCGCCAACATCATTGGCTATCACTTTCATCCATCACAACTATTAAGTGGAACCACCAACTACCATAATCAGCCACTACTGCCAACCATCATCACCACTAATTATTATCTACACTAACACCATTAGCCAATACCATTCCCAATTGGCATCCACAACCATCGTCATTGCCATTACCGAACCATATAAACGATGTTAATTTTATTTGTTATTAAAACTTTTATATATCTTAATATTTCAATATGTATTTACATTGAGATATCTAAATCTTGACATACACCTCAATATTCATGTTCCGACATATTAATCTTAATAAAAATGAATTAAGTCTTGATAAGTTGAAACCAAGAGGATGAATAACTATTAACTCCCTCATATGGTTATACAATCATTTATGTTATTCTACAATAACTTTCAAGACCTAACTAAACACCATAAAAGGTAGGAAATCACTCGAAGTTACACGAGATCAAAGTTGGTACTATTCAACATAAATGGAATAACAAGGGATAAAAAATTTGAACATGAAAAGTACACAGATTATAAAATCATACTTCAAATATCACATGCAGATGAATAGTCTTACATGAATAGTTATTTAGTACATTCTCGCCTCGCATTTATGAGAGATACATCTACCATTCACTCTCTTCAAATTGCCATTTGTATCATAAATATGGACAATCCGATGGTTGTAGTGATATGTAAGCTCCTTTAATGGAGAAATACTTTTGGAAGAGAAAAACATTATATGAGGTACTCTCTTATCACAATGGTCATACATGACATTTCGAGTATAGAGGTTTGGTGTGCAACTATGGTTGATAAATCTTCCAATATTCCCATATCTTGCTGCATCAACAGTAAAACCATTTTTATCCTGCCTGTCCAAAGATTTTGACTCGACCTTATTACTAGTAACATTGCCAGCATCAAAGAAGTACTCATCATAATCCATTCTAGTTTTGGCTTCTTTTTTATTAAGCAGCTCCCCGGTATATTCATAAATAAAACTCCTGGCTACAATATAATCCCGTGATCTCAAACCCCATCCTTTTGATTTAGTCTTGAAAACCCCAAAATGATATTGAGGACTATGTTAGCTAACTCAATTTTTACGGAAGGGAAGACACTTACAAAATAGACCTTTTTCATGAACCAGAGGCTTTGCATTAATAATAGAGCTTCTTGTATTGTATGGAATGTCACCTCTTGTATTTTTTTCCTCAATGTTTGAGCATCCACTTGTGCAACTACAGCCATGAGGCCTAGAGATGTAATACCAATTTGGATATTGCATCTTGGTAATATAGGTGAATGGTGGGGGTCTCTCATCATCTAATGCATTTACAATGGCGATCGATGTCTTCTCCCTTCCTTGTGAAATATCATGGTATATAATAAACTCCGATCGCGTGATAAATTCTGTTGCATTATTAACATTTTCATGAGTATGATTGACCTTGACTAATTGACCCAGTTTTGGTTGACCAGCATTTCTTTGTAGTTTAATATTGAAACCATACTTTCCAGTTGGAACTCTTTCTTTCCAACATTTAGTCACTGTATACAATCCATCATAAATGTATTTTAGACCAGTCTTTTCACCATTAACTCATAGTTGACCACAAATAACCCTCACTGGGCAACCCAAATCCATTGAGTTCTTCAAGGCAAGATTATCCCTTTCAAGAGTTTGATCTTCCACTCTTGCACTAGTAGAGACTTTGGGATTCTCACCTTGACCTATATATATGAACTTTTCAGAAGATATGGTCTCGTTCTTGTACCAACCAGAATCAACAATGCTAGTTGCAATTTTTTTTACTATTAATATTCACATAATTGATACCTCTAAAAAATTGGTGATGTAATCCAACCATAGCAAGTTGTACCTTGAATTGGAATTGATCCCCAATTTCAACTCCAGGAATATGAACAAAGTCCCTACTCACAATTTACCCACTTGTTCTGCTTTCCCAAAATCGTTGCTGCCTCTAGATTAATCATTCTTTTAGAGCGTCCTTCATGTTTCTATGCTTTATCTTCTAGAGTAAGCTTAGTATATAGGTCATTAAAAAGTTTCAGAGTCTCTCTAACTTGTTTTCGTTTCTAAATATGCTCATATTAGGTTAACAATCTGTAATGCTCGATAAAATTACAAAAATACCCCTAAAATAGAGATGTGTACGTAATGCATCTTTCCAAGCTCGAACGGAAAATTCATAGAATGAAGACGTATGCGTAACACATCTTCCCAAGCTCGGATAGAAAATCCAATACCGAATTTGCGATCAGCGCAAAAAATTGAGTCAGAAAATGGTCTTGACCCGATTTAAGAGCAACCGAGTCAAAAAATTATTTTTACCAAAAATTGACCAAAACAGTGAGGGTACGAGACGGCTTCGCGACGCAGACCCAACGCACACCCACTCTTATACTTTTTTTCAAAATTTCAATGGGATTAATTTTTAGAAATATCAAATGCGCGATAGGTCCGCATCGCGAACCTGTCATTCTGACGTGCTACATCAAGTTTTAAAATTTTATTCTTTAGAGGGGCATTCTGGACTTTTTCCCACCTCTTTTAAACATCAACCATGACCCATCAACGTTTTGATGATCAAATAGGGTCAAGACCCCCATTCTAAGTCCTTCTTCCTTATACTTGAAAGATATGGCTTAAGAGAGAAGAAAGAAAAACACAAGTTTGGGGAATTCTTGATGGCTGAATTGGAGACCTTTGATCCCAGATATGTA
This sequence comes from Solanum virginianum, assembly GCA_000787875.1. Classification (NCBI taxonomy): domain Eukaryota; kingdom Viridiplantae; phylum Streptophyta; class Magnoliopsida; order Solanales; family Solanaceae; genus Solanum; species Solanum virginianum. The sequence continues at coordinate 7,413 of DF359706.1, forward strand.
AGGCTAAATGAAAGCATGAGATCATTCTGTCATGTGCCCCATAGATGATTTTAGATGATTGATTAAAGGTTCTTGAGTCAATATGCATGATTTCTTGAATATTTTCTTGAAATCTACATTATTTACATGTATTTTCATACATTGATGATCATCATAAACTTTTTTACTTGAATTGAATATTTTACTTGAAATATTGCATAACTCTATCTATGATTTCTTAAAGATTGCATGAAAGAAGGTAGGATTGAGTCTAGAGCCTCGATAAAAAATGTGATTTGGGATTGTGATTGAGAGTGAGATGTGAGAATGGTGATGAGTTGATAGAAAATAATAGTCCTTCAGTCTCTATAAATGAACTCTAATGATGTGTTTATCTGATTGATCCTTAAGGATTGTTCAAATCCTTGAATTATTGATTGAGATAAATGAATAATGAGATGATTAGAGTCTCTTTGAGACTAAATAAATGATGAGATGATTAGAGTCTCTCTGAGACTGATTGAATAATGAGAGCCTTCATAAGGCTCAATTGAGATGAGTCAATTGAGATGTATTGACTAGATGGATAGTTTTATGAGCATCGAGTCATGGGAGGAGTATCGAGCACCAAAAGAGTAAGAGTTAGTCCAACTGGCACTCGTCAAACTATGTAGCCAAATGTAGGTGAGGATTAGAACCATTGCATCTCATTGTGGTTCCCTCTAGATAGAGTCCCTGAAATAATAGAGGACTTAACAGATTATTAGGGTCCCTAGTGGATTCGATTAGTCCCTTACCTAGAAAGTATGGGATGGATAAGGCAACATCAACATGATTGTTGTATGATCACTAGCTCATAAGTCATTGTTGTTGGATAAGAGAAACTCTCAAAAAGTTCCTACCTTGAGCACTCTGAATCAAAAAGTGATAAGATGAGATGTGATGTGATAAGATGAGATGTGATATGATGAGATGAGACGTGATGTGATGAGATGAGCTGAGATGAGTTTGATTTGATTGATGGGTTGATGGATCATCTGTCTACTCTTTATTCTTACTTTAGATAAACATATGACACATTGATTGATTTCTATATTGAGTTATTATTGGTTTTACTATTATTCTAACTATTTCGATTTCACTCAGTTATTTTACATACCAATATATTCCAAGTACTGATGTCCCCTTTTGGACTATATCGTATTATGATATAGATACATAGGATAGAGGTCATCAGTAGGCGAATCGTTGAGGACCTTCGAGTGTTCAGCAGATTGGTGAGCCTCCCTTACTTCAGAGGGTTCATTGTATTATTTTTCATCATGTTTTAGAGTTTAGAATTGCTTTTTTTACTGTTGGATTGAGGTAGCCATGGACCTGTCATTGGCACCACATAATAGTGATAGAGGCTTCATAGACTAGAATCAGACGTTGATATTGCAACTTGTAAGTTAATTTCTTTCCACTAGCCTTTATTTATCATTATTGTTAAGACTAAGATGTGCCCACTTATTCTCATTTATCTTTCACTGATTAGTAATATTATTGAGTGGATGAATGTGATGAGGCCAAGTAGTTTGCTTGGGGACTAGCAATAGTCTCTGGATGCCGGCCACGTGTTGGGTCCCCTCTCAGGGCGTGACAAATTTTGTATCAGAGCAAGAGTTCAAGTGTCCTAGGGAGTCTATGAAGCCGTGTCTAGTAGAGTCTTATTTATAGGTGTGTTGTTGACCACACTTGATAAGCAGGAGGCTATAGGACATTAGGAATTATTTCCCTTCATTCATGTTCTAAATCGTGCTATAGATGACCACACCCGATAAACAAGAGGCTATAGAACATTAAGAATTGTTACCCCTTCATTCATATTCTAAATCGTGCTATAGAGTTATACTCTATGGGAGTTCTTTTCTAATTCATGCTTTGTGCATTGCAGAATTGTGATTGTGCCTCCCAGAAGAGCCGTTAGAGGTAGAGGACATCCCGTGGTACTATTCCTATTGTGCAGTCCCCACAAGATGAGGTCTCCAATGCTGAGTTCCGCCAGGCTATCCAAACTCTAGCCCAAGCAGTCAGAGCACCTGTTACGACACCAGGAGTGGCCCGACAGGATTCCCATGACACTTCCATAGTTTGAGAATTTTTGAGGATGAATCCGCCTAAGTTTACAGGGTCAGCATCTACTGAGGATCCTCAGAACTACATGGAGGAGCTTCAGAAAGTATTCCAGGTGATGCATGTGGCTGATGCTGAGAGAGTGAAGTTGGATGCTTATCAATTGAAAGGGGGTAGCTAGACTATAGTATGACCAGTGGAAGAAGGGTAGAGGGGAGAATGCCCTCGTGATGACTTAGGCTTTGTTTGAGAAGGCTTTCTTAGGATGTTTCTTTCCGAGTGAGAAGAGAGAGGCGAAGGTAAGGGAGTTCTTGAACTTAAAACAGGGCTCTATGACTGTACAGGAGTATGAGCTGAAGTTTACACAATTATCCCAGTATGTTCCAGATATGGTTGTTGATATGAAGGGAAGGATGGGTATGTATGTTGATGGGTTGAACAGAAGGGCAAAGAGAGATGGGAGGGGAGCTATGATTGTGAGTGATATGGATATTGGGCGATTGATAAATTTCGTGCAACAAGCTGATGAGGAGAGGCAATATAATATAGAAGAGTTCAGAAGTAAGAAAGCTAAGACATCCAGCCATGAGGTTGGGAGGAAAGGTAATGGAAATCAATTTCCAGCACCATCATCTACTAGTGCGCCTGCACCTTGAGTCCGAAATGATCAGAAGTCTCAGAATGTTGGAGCCCATGTGGCCTAGTCACAAGCTAGTGAGGCTCAAGGTTCAGGGGGTAAACCACCATATGGTACCAATGGTAAGCTGCACTTGGGGAGATATTGTGAGGAAAGTGATGTATGCTTCAAGTGCGGCCAAGCGGGTCACTACCATAGAGATTATCCAAAGTGGGATGACTGAGCTCAATCTTCTACACCAGCCCCGCCAGCCAAGGGCAATCAGAGGGGTACTACGATAGGCGCAAATAGAGCTACAAACCGTTTGTATTCCATGGGTAGTCGAGAACTCCCCAGATGTTGTAACAAGCTTGATTTGAGTCCTGATTGTTATGTGTTGATGGATCCTGGTGCCACATTATCTTTTGTAACTTCTTATATGGCCAGTAGATTTGATAGAATCCCTAAGAGTCTTCTTGAACCTTTTGATGTTTCTACTCTCCTGGGTGAGTCTATTCAAGCTGAGAGAGTCTAATGAGCTTGCATAGTGTCCATCCATAATTGGGGTACTATCATTGATCTGATTGAGTTAGATATGACCAATTTTGATTTGATCATTGGCATTGTTTGGCTCCACGCTTGTTATGCCTTCGTTGATTGTAGAGCCCGAACCGTTAGGTCTAATTTCAAAATAAACTGCTCCTAGAGTGGAAAGGTGATTCTGTAGCACCTAAGGAAAGATTTATCTCATACCTTAGGGCCAGAAAGATGATTTCTGATGGGTGTATTTACCACTTCGTAAGAGTTAAATCTGATGATGTTGAGTCTCCAGCTCTTGAGTCAGTTTCAATCGTGAATGAGTTTCTAGAAGTGTTTCCTAAGGATCTGCCCGGAGTCCCTCCTGATAGGGAGATTGATTTTGGGATTGATTTTCTTCCTGATACCCAGCCTATCTCAATCCCACCTTATAGGATGGCCCTCGCCGAACTGGAGAAATTGAAGGAACAATTGAAAGATTTGTTAGAGAAGGGCTTCATAAGGCCGAGTGTTTCTCCTTGGGGTGCCCTTGTCCTATTTGTGCGAAAGAAAGATGGATCTCTCAAAATGTGTATTGACTATAGGCAACTAAACAAGGCCACCATAAAGAATAAGTATCCTCTCCCAAGGATAGATGACTTGTTTGACCAACTTCAGGGTGCCTCTTGTTTCTCAAAGATAGACCTCTAGCCTGGTTACCATCAGTTGAAAGTAAAAGAGTGTGATATTCCAAAGACATCCTTTAGGACTAGATACGACCATTATGAGTTCTTGGTAATGCCTTTTGGGTTGACGAATGCACCTGCAGCCTTTATGTATTTGATGAATAGGGTGTTCCGATAGTATCTAGATATGTTTGTGATTGTGTTCATTGACTATATTTTGGTGTATTTAAGGGATGAAGAGGAGCATGCAAATCACCTCAGAAGTATCCTTTAAACCCTTAAGGACCATGAGTTGTATGCGAAGTTTTCGAGATATGAATTCTGGCTTAAATCTGTGGCTTTCCTAGGCCATATTATCTCTAGTGATGGTATTCAAGTGGATGTTCAAAAGATTGAAGCGGTTAAGAACTAGCCAAGACCAACCTCTCCAACTGACATAAGGAGTTTCCTAGGGTTGGCAGGCTACTATGGCTGATTTGTTGAGGGGTTTTCTTCCCTATCCGCACCATTGACAAAGTTGACTCAGAAAAAGGTCAAGTTTCAGTGATCCAATGCATGTGAGAAAAGTTTTCAAGAGTTAAAGACTAGACTGACTACTATACCAGTTCTAATCTTGCCTAATGGAATAGAAGATTTTGTGATCTATTATGATGCTTCAAGAGTTGGATTGGGATATGTGCTGATGCAGAGAGGGAAGGTGATAGCCTATGCTTCCAGATAACTTATGATTCATGAGAGAAATTATCCAACCCATGATCTTGAGTTGGCCGCGGTGGTTCGCACACAAAAATCTGGCGTCATTACTTGTATGGAGTGCATGTGGATATGTTCACTGACCATAAGAGCTTGCAATACGTCTTCAGTCAGAAAGAGCTCAACCTTCGACAGAGAAGATAGTTCGAGTTGCTCAAGGATTATGACATGAGCATTCTCTATCATCCAGGTAAAGATAACATTATTGTTGATGCCCTAAATAGGTTGTCAATGGGTAGCACGACACATATTAAGGAGGGAAAGAAGGAGCTAACTAAAGAAGTGCATCGGTTAGCTCAATTAAGAGTCCAACTTGAGGAGAATGATGAGGGAGGAGTTAATATCCAGAATGGGTCTACTTCATCTTTGGTGGCAGAGGTGAAGGAGAAGCAAGATCGAGATCCTGTCCTAATCTAATTGAAGGAGGCCATCCATAAACAAAAAGTGATGGTATTCTCCAAAAGGGGGAGATGGGGTGTCGAGGTACCAAAGTAGATTGTGCATCCCAGATGTTGACGGTATACGAGATAGAATCATGGCTGAAGCTCATAGCTCTAGGTATTTCATTCATCCCGACTCTACCAAAATGTACCACGACTTGAGAAAAGTCTATTGGTAGAGTAGAATGAAGTGTTATATTGCCAAATTTGTTTCTAAGTGCTCGAACTATCAGCAAGTGAAAGTTGAGCACCAAAGGCCATGTGGATTATCCTAAAACTTTGAGATTCCAAAATGAAAGTGAGAGATGATCAATATGGACTTCATTACTGGTCTATCGAGTTCTCGAAAGCAGCATGATTCGATATGAGTGAATGTGGATAGGATGACTAAATTGGCTCACTTCTTAGCAGTTAAGACAACTAACACTACGGAGGAGTACGCCAAGATGTACATCCAAGAGATTGTGAGGTTGCATGTGGTCCCCTTGTCCATCATCTCGGACAGAGAAGGCCAATTCACCTCCCAATTTTGGAGATCATTTCAGAAAGAATTGGGTAAAATGGTGAATCTGAGTACAACTTTCCATGCACAGACTGATGGTCAGGCAGAGCGTACAATTCATACGTTAGAAAACATGTTGAAAGCCTGCGTCTTTGATTTCAAAGGAAATTGGAATGAGCATCTATCGTTGATTGAGTTTGTATATAACAATAGTTATCATGCAAGTATTCAGATGGCTCCCTATGAAGCTTTATATCAGAGGAGATGTAGATCACCAATTGGATGGTCTGAGGTTGGAGAAGCGGAGTTGATTGGGCCTAATCTTGTCTATCAAGCAATGGAGAAGATTAAGATCATTCGAGAGAGATTGAAGACTACGCAAAGTTGCCAGAAATCCTACACCGATGTGAGGAGGAGAGATTTGGAGTTCGAAGCGGATGACTGAGTATATTTGAAAGTGTCATCAATAAAGGGTATCATGAGATTTGGGAGGAAGCGTAAATTGAGTCCATGTTACATTGGACCCTATCAGATTGTAAAGAGGATTGGGAAGGTTGTTTGGAAATTAGAGTTGCCCTCCGAGTTAGATAGTATTCATCCAGTGGTTCATGTGTCGATATTGAAGAAATGCTTGGGAGATCCTAACTTAGTAATCCCTATAGAGAGCATGGGAGTGAAGGATAGTTTGACCTATGAAGAAGTTTCGATCCAAATCCTTGATCATCAGATTTGCAGATTGAGCACCAAAGAGATAGCCTCAGTCAAAGTTCTGTGGGAGAATCAATTCGTTAAGAAAGCCACATGGGAAGCTGAGAAAGAGATGAAAGAGGAATATCCATATCTATTCGATCCAATGAATGAAAATATTGAAGATAAATTTCTTACCCTTGACCCAATTGATTGTCTTTTCGTGTTGATTGTCTATTCCTGAGTCCGGATAGAAATTGTTTATAGAAATGAGGAGTTGAAAGATAGATTGATAGATTGAATGTCGAGGAGAATTTCTAGTCTATTCGTGCCTTGATATCCACCCTTACTCCTCATTCGAGGACGAATGATCTCATGGGAGAGATGATGTAATGCCCGGTAAAATTATCAAAATACCCTAGAATGGAGACGTACGCATAACGCATCTTCCCAAGCTCGAATAGGAAATTTCAAGGCCGAATTTTGCGATCAACATGAAAAATTGAGTCAACAAATGGTCTAGATCCGATTTA
>DF359706.1:14915-65869 GCA_000787875.1 Solanum virginianum
TATTTTCATGTTTTTTCATTTATTGATGATCATTATAAACTTGGTTACTTGAATTGAATATTTTACTAGAAGTATTGCATAACCCTATCTATGATTTCTTAAAGATTGCATGAAAGAATGTAGGATTGAGTCTAGAGCCTCGATTGGGAATATGATTTGGGATTGCGATTGAGAATGAGATGTGAGAATGATGATGAGTTTATAGAACTTGATAGTCCTTGAGTCTCCATAAATGAACTCTAACGATTTGTCTATCCGATTGATCCCTAATAATTATTCAAATCCTTGAATTGTTGATTCAGATGAATGAATAATGAGATGATTAGAGTCATTTTAAGACTGAATGAATGAAGAGATGATTAGCGTCTCTCTGAGACTGATTGAATGATGAGAGCCTTCATAAAGCTTAGTTGAGATGAGTCAATTGAGATGTATTGACTGGATGGATGATTTTATGAGCATCGAGTCATGGGAGGAGTAATGAGCACTGAAAGAGTAAGATTTAGTCCAACTTGCACTCATCGAACTACGTAGCCAAATGTAGGTAAGGATTAGAACCATTGTATCTCATTGTGGTTCCCTCTAGATAGAGTCCCTGAAACAATAGAGGACTTAATGGATTGTTGGGGTCCCTAGTGGATTCGATTCGTCCCCTACCTGGCAAGTATGGGATGGCTGTAGCAACATTAGCGTAATTATTGTACGATCACTGGCTCATAAGTGATTGTTGTCGGATAAGAGAAACTCCCAGAAAGTTCTTACCTTGAGCACTCTAAGTTGAAAAGTGATGAGATGAGATGTGATGTGATGAGATGAAATGTGATATGATGAGATGAGAAATTATGTGATGAGATGAGCTGAGATGAGTCTGATGGGTTAACTGTCTACTATTTATTCTTGCTTTAGATAGATATATGACATGTTGATTGATTTATATATTGAGTTTTTATTGCTTTTACTATTATTCTACGTGTTTCGGTTTCACTCAACTATTTTACATACCAGTACATTCCAAGTACAGATATTCCCTTTTGGATTGCATCATATTATGATGTAGATACACAGGATAGAGGTCATCAGCAGGCAAACCGTTGAGGACCTTCGAGTATTCAGTAGATTGGTGAGCCTCCCTTACTTCGGAGGGTTCATTGCATTATTTTTCATCATGCTTTAGAGTTTAGAATTGCTTTTTTTTTATGTTGGATTGAGGTAGCCATGGACCTGTCATTGACACCATAAAATAGTGATAGAGGCTTCATAGACTAGAGTCAGACGTTGATATTGGAACTTGTAAGCTAGTTTCTTTGTATTAGCCTTTATTTATCATTAATCTTAAGACTAAGATATGCCCACTTATTCTTATTTATCTTCTACTGATTAGTAATATTGTTGAGTGGATGAATGTGATGAGGCCCAGTGGTTGGCTTGGGGAGTAGTAATCGTCTTTGGGTGCTGGCCACGTCTTGGATCCCCTCCCGGGGAGTGACACAATCCATGACCCAAAATATCAGGAAATTCATATGCATTTATAATACGCCCACCATTTAAAAACCTATCACACCTATTTCTTGTATGACTTGATGGATTTTTTGGGACATTCAACCTATACTGTAGAAGACTGCTTCCATTTTTTTTAGGAACAAATGGGCCACAATTTTGGGGAAAATCACGGACAATATCAACTCTTAGGCACTTAAATGTGGATTGATATTTAGTATCAACCATCTGATGAAGTTTTTTCTTCCCAACTTCTTTGAGGGACTTGTTTTTGACATCTATAATATAAAACCCTTCCTATAAACCCTGTATAATAGCGAACAATTTATGATAACACGAGCACATTGCATTAACAAGATGAATTCTTGAATCAAATAAAAAAATCGTTACAGCAGAGCAAAAACATTTAAAAGAATAAACCATGAAGAAGATATTTAGAAGAATATGACATAACAAAGAATATGGCGTACAAGCAATGAAAATAGTAACGAAACTCACAAAAGGGCTAAAGGATAACAGAATTCTGAAATTCTTTGAATTTGGGGGGATATTAGCGCCATAGAAAGAGGCCAAGTATGAGTCCTTATAATTAATCTTTTGCTGCAGAAAATAGTGTTGTAATAGATGAACAATTTTCCTCATGAGAGGAAAAGGTGATGGGTTAAAAACAATTTTTTTTGTCTAAAATAAGTACTCGTTTGACTACAAAAATGTCATTAAGATTAAATTTAAATTATTACTACTAAATATGATATGTTAAAAAAGGAAAAGTTATCAAATAAATTGAAACATAGGAAGTACCAAAATAATAGTCTGTTTGATCATTTTTATCAAACTATGCTAATTTTGAATATTTTTTTAATCAAAAGTGTGTTTTTAAAAAATAATAATTTATATTTGCAAAATTAATTTGAAATTACTTTTATTGATGTCAAATCACTATCCTATGCTAGTCTATGTTCCAAAACTTCAAAATAAAAGTGTCCAATTCAAACAAACCAGATATAGAGAAAATAAACTAAATTTAAATTCATTAAAGTAAAAATCTTGTTCCGTTTATTCCTCAGTGTGACTTAGAGAGTTAGTCACATTTACTTCTCAGCATACCTTGGAGGCATTTCTCAAAGACTTCACTCATGGGCAAATCCACTATGGTGACAAATTAGGCAAAAAGTTCAAAACACCATTTGTATTAAAAATAGTACAATAATTTATACATTAGGTTGAATCGAGTTCCAAGAAAATCGTTTAAATGGATGAAACAAGTTATAGGCAAATCGAAGGAATAACATTATGCGACATAAGAAAAATTAAACTGAAAAACTCCAAACTATCAAGAAAACTTACTTTAAGTATGACTTCAGGTGTTGGCTTCGTAAAATCAAAATCTTTGTAAGAACAAAAAAGATAGCCCAAAATATTAGAGGAAGATGGAATAAGGGTATGCCAATAGCCCAATACTAAACTCCTATCTATACTAAAAAGGGTGAAAGAAAAATTAGGTATGCAAATGATTTTTATTCTAATTATGTTTCTTTACATCAATTTTCCTTTTAAAACAAGGTAAGTCAATTATAAGGTTATAAATAGGAAAAAGTACACAAAATAGACCTAATTTGAAATTATTTACCCTTAGTAGGCTTAATCTAAACTATTTACTATTAATGGACCCATTATCCAAACTATTTACCTTTCTACCCACTTACCCCTTTTTTATTTCGCATGCTGACATCAGCATAAATACCATGAAATATATTCTGGCAGTATATATATACCATAATGGTATCATATAGAATGAGCTTAGTCTTTTGTGATACTCTAACGGTATATTAATTGATACCCAATTGCTATATAAGATTTTCTTTTAAGAAATAAATAAAAAATTATTAAACTCTAAATTAGTAGAAAATATATTCGTTATATACTCTGTCTGTATATTTATACCATATTGGTGTTGTAACACCCGGTAAATTATCAAAATACCTTAGAACGAAAACATACACGTAATGCGTCCTCCAAAGCTCGGATGGAAAATTCGAGACCGGATTTGTGATCAACGCAAAAAATTGAGTGAGAAAATGGTCTCGAACAGATTTAAGAGTAACTGGGTCAAAAAATAATCTTCGCAAAATTAACTAAAAATAGTAAGGGTACGCGACAGGGCCGCGACGCGAACCTTTCGCTAACCCAAAACAGTGAGGGTACGTGACAGCTCCGCGACGCAGACCCACACTTAAATATTTTATCAATTTTTTGATGGGATTGATTTTTCAAAATTTCACGGGTGCGTGACAAGTCCACGTCACGGACCTATTCTCCCGACCTGTTCCACCAAAGTTTAAAGTTTTAAATCTTTTTAAGGATATTTCGAACTTTTTCCAACCTCTTCTAAACTTGAAAACAACCTCTTTAGGTCGTTTTGATGAGTAAATAGGATCAAAAACCCCATTCTAAGTCCTTCACAACACTTAAAAGTTAGGGCTTGAGAGAGAAGAAAGAAGAACGTGAGATTGGAGAATTCAAAGAGAATTCTTAATAGGTGATTCGAAGAGCTTCATTCCAAGTATGTAAGGCTAAACGAAAATATGAGATTATTCTCTCATGTGCCCCATAGATGAATGATTTGAAGAGCTTCATTCCAGGTATGTAAGGCTAAACGAAAGTATGATATTGTTCTCTCATGTACCCCATAGATGGTCTTAGATGACAGTTGAAGGTTCTTGAGTCTACATGCATGATTATTGATTATTTTCTTGAGAAATCATATTTACTACATGTATTTTCGTATGTTTATGATCATCACTAATTGTTTTCTTGAATTGAATGTTTTACATGAATTATTGCATAAGCCCTACTTATTATTTCTTAAAGATTGCATGAGAGAAGATAAGGATTGAGTCTAGAGCCTTAATTGAGAATGTTGATAGAGATTGTGATTGTGATGTGAGAATGATGATGAGTTGATAGAACTTGATAGAACTATGAGTTTCCATAAATGAACTCTAATGATTTGTCTATTCGATTGTTCCCTAATGATTGCTCAAATCCTTGAGATATTGATTAATGAGATAATTAGAGTCTCTTTGAGATCGATTGAATGATGAGATGATTAGAGTCTCTTTAAGGCTGATTGAATGATAAGAGCCTTCATAAGGCTGAGTTGAGATGAGTCAATTGAGATGTATTAACTGGATATCTTGTTTTATGAGCATTGAGTCATGGGAGGAGTATCAAGCACTGAAAGAGTAAGAGTTATCCAACTCGCACTCATCAAACTACGTAGCCAAGCGTAGGTAAGGATTAGAACCATTACATCTCATTATGGTTCCCTCTGGATAGAGTCCCTGAAACAATAGAGGACTTAACGGATTGTTGGGGTCCCTAATGGATTCGATTTGTCCCCTACCTGCCAAGTATGGGACGGCTGTAGCAACAATGTCATGTTGTTATACAATCACTAACTTATAAATCATTGTTGTCGGATAAGAGAAACTCCCAGAAAGTTTCTACCTTGAGTACTCTGAGTCGAGATATGATGAGATGAGAAGAGATGTGATGAGCCAGTGACCTCATCTCATCTTGACTTAGAATACTCAGTTTGGGAACTTTTTGGGAGTTTTTCTTATTCGAAAATAATCACTTATGAGCCAGTGATTGTATAACAAGCCGCCATTGTTACCATAACTATACCATACTTGCCAGGTATGTGATGAATCGAATACATTAGGTACCCCAGCTATTTATTAAAGTTAAGTCCTCTATTGTTTTAGGGTATCCATCCAGAGGGAACCACAATGAGACGTAATAGTTCTATTCCTTACCTATGCTTAGCTACGTAGTTTGACGAGTGTGAGTTGGAATATTTCATACTCTTTCAGTGCTCGATACTACTCCCATGACTCAATACTCCTAAAACAATCCATCTAGTCAATACATCTCAATTGACTCATCTCAACTCAGCCTTATAAAGGCTCTCATCATTCAATCAGTCTCATAGAGACTCTAATCATCTCATCAATCAACATTTCAATCAATAGCTCAAGGATTTGAATAATTAGTAGGGAACAATCGAATAGACAAATCAATAGAGTTCATTTATGGAGACTCAAAGGACTATCAGGTTCTATCAACTCATCATCATTCTCACATCACAATCATAATCACAATCACAATGGACTCTCTCAATCAAGGCTCTAGATTCAATCCCTATCTTCTTTCATGCAAGTTTTTAAAAGTTAAAACATAGTGTTTATGCAATAATTCATGTAAAACATTCAATTCAAGAAAACAAGTTTGGGATGATCATCAACATATGAAAATACATGTAGTAAATATGATTTCTCTAAAAAAATAATCAAGAATCATACATTTAGACTCAAGAACCTTCAACTCTCATCTAAGACCATCTACGGGGCACATAAAAGAATAATCCCATGTTTTTATTTAGCCTTACATACCTAAAAAGTTGATATTATCATCGAAGTTTGATGAATACTCGCTTTCTTGGAGAAAATCCTCAATCTTGGTATATTAGAGATTCATGAATAGATAAAGAAATCTATGTTAGGTAGATTAAAATTTATGAAGAATAATTCACCTTGAGGATAAATTTTGAAAGCTAATCCTAACTTGATGAATTTCTTGATGATTCTTGAGCGTTTACGTGTAGGAGTGAAAGAGAGGGTCTTTAATTATGAAAACTGACATTTTATACATTTTGAACCTTAAATAAACCCCCAAAGGTTTTAGGATAAAAATACCCTCAAAATAAAAATAAATACATCATTTATCTCATCTAGAAGGGTTCGCAATTCAGCGTCGTCGCGCACCTTCAGACAAATCTGTAAGTCTTCAGTAAAATGGTCATACATTTCTACTCTAGACTCGAATGAAGGAAAACTTAGATATGTTGGAAAGCTAATTTGAATATCTTCGATTTGATATATTATGTCCCACCTAATTCATTATACTTTAGGAGATATAATCATTTGAAGTTGACCCTTCTATCGACTCATATGAAAACTTAGTTGATAGAAATTCTTTGAACTTGACTTGATGTAAAAGATCTCTTATATTTGTTTATTGAACTTAAGAGGAGGTTGGGAATTCATCGGAATGCCCCTCAAATGATTTAAAATTCAAAAAAAACATAAGTGTGTATCTACGACAGGTCCATATCGTGGCTCTATCGTGCATCCTCACTGGAATTCAGTTTTGGATCAAAAAATTATTTTTTGATCTGACAGCTCTAAAATTTGAATGAGATCATTTTCCCACTCAATGTTTCATGTTGATTGCATATTTGGTCTCGAATTCACGAACAAAGCATGAGAAGATGCATTAGGCGTACGTCTCCGTTCTAGGGGTATTTTTATAATTTTATCGGGCGTTACACATTATCAGAAATAGGCAGAGTCATCCTTAGTGGTGGAGGTGAAAGAAAAGCAAGATAGGGATTCTATCCTCCTTCAGCTAAAAGAAGATATTCAGAAATAGAAAGTATTAGTGTTTGCAAAAGCCAAGTGTTGATGGCCTTAAAGATAGGATCTTGGATGAAGATCATTATGCCAGATACTCTATCCACCTAGGTGTAACAAAGATGTATACAGATTTGGGAGAAGTTTATTGGTGGGGTGGCATGAAGAAGGACATAACAGAGTTCGTGTCTAGATGCCCGAATTGCCAGCAAGTTAAGGTAGAGCACCAAAGGCCATGTGGTGTAGCTCAGAACATAGAGATTCCAGAATAGAAGTGGGAAATGATTAACATGGACTTTGTAACAGGCTTACCTCAATCACATAGACAGTATGATTTGATATGGGTTATAGTAGATAGGATGACCAAGTTAGCTCACTTTCTACCTGTCAAGATAACTAATACAGCTGAGGACTATGCTAGACTTTATCTTAAGGATATTGTTAGGCTGTACAGGGTCCCTATATCCATTATTTTAGATAGAGGAGCTCAGTTCACAACATAGTGTTGGAAGTCCTTTCAGAATGGGCTTGGTACGAAGGTGAATCTTAGTACAACTTTCCATCCGCAGACAGATGGGGAAGCAGAGCAAACTATACAGACCCTTGAGGATATGTTGAGTGTGTGCATGACAGACTTTAAAGGTAACGGAGATGATCATTTACCCTTGATTGAATTTTTCTATAATAACAGTTTTTAGGTTAGCATACAGATGGCATCATATGAGGCTCTTTATGGGAGAAGGTATAGATTGCCCATTGGGTGGTTTGAAGTTGGTGAGGCTGGTTTGATAGGACCTAATCTAGTCCACCAGGCATTCAAGAAGGTGAAGGTTATCCAAGAAAGGCTAAAGACAACCCAGAGTCGGCAAAAGTCATACACTGATGTTAGGAGGAGAGACTTGGAATTTGAGATGGGTGATTGGGTGTACCTAAAGGTATCGCTGATGAAGGGAATTATGAGATTCAGGAAAAAGGGAAAACTCAGTCCATGATATATTGGTCCTTACTAGATTCTGAGAAGAGTGTGTAGGTTGCTTATGAGGTAGAGTTACTAGCAAAATTAAGTTCTATACATCTGGTATTCCATATTTCTAGGCTTAAGAAATGCTTGGGAGATCCCTCTCTAGTTATCCCTGTTGAAATTCTAGGAATTAAAGATAAATTAACTTATGAAAAGATCCCGATGCAGATACTAGACCAACAAGTTCGTAAGTTGAGGACCAAGGAGATTACTTAGGTAAAGGTTTTGTGGAGGAACCAATTTGTTGAAGAAGCTACATGGGAAGCAGATGAAGATATGAAGGCCAAGTATCCACACTTGTTCGTTGGCCTAAATGAGGATCTTGAAGGTAAATTTTCATAATTTATCTCGAAGATTTATGTTTGCTAAGTTCAATGATTTTGTGGTTTGAGCTAAGTTTTGTTTATCTCATTATCATTCAAGGACGAATGATCTCAAGGGAGAGATATTGTGACACCCGATGAAAAGACCAAAATACCCCTAGAAATGACCATGCGCGTAATGCATCTTCCCATGCTCCATTCGCAAATTTGAGATCGAATTTATGATCAGCGCAAAATATTGAGTGAAAAAATGGTCTCGACTCAATTTTAGAGCAACCGAGGCAAATTAAAATTTTTGCTAATTAATTCCAGACAGTGAGGTTTCCATGCCCAAGATGCAACGTGCCAGGGATGTGAAACCACACTTGAGTTTCTTTTGCTATTTTTGACGAGAAGAGAAAATTTGCGACAAAGGCAAAAATACACATATCCGTGCCCCAGGCGCGATGCGGACATGTTGTATTAGGTAGAGACTTTTTCTTTAATTTAAGGAAGGGTAGTTTCAACTTTTTCCATCCTCCTTAAGCCTAAACTAGTTGGTTTTTATCTGAACTTAGTACCTAGAATGCACAAATTCACACTCATAGCTTTAAAACCTCTCAAGAAATTCAAGCGTAGTCCCCAAAGCAAGATTAGGGCTTCAAGAAATATTTCCCAATCTTTCTAAGAATTTGAATTCCCAGGTATGTAAGATTATCCAAAAGTTATCCTACTCCTATTTTGAAAAATAAATTACTAATTTCCAATCAAAGTTCCAGATTACCTGTTTGAATCAAAGTTCTCTGTATTTTTGGGCCAAGTTCATTGAAGAGTTGTTCATGCATTATTTCTTGATAATGATTATGATTATTTTTTTTTTTTGATAATTTCTATCTAATTAAGATATTGATTCAGGAATTACAGCTATGGTTGAAATTATGAGAACCCTATATTTATTTCATGAAAAGTTATAAAGTTTACAGTTTGAGATAACTCTGAGAAGCATTAAATTCTTGGTAATTGCAAGATAGCTGAGTAATACATTTATGTTTTGAGATACTTGTGCTGATACCATTTTCAGTCAAAGAAAAGAGTCAACATAAGAGAAGTTAAGAAAAGCTAAGTTGGGCTAAGTCCCCAAAAGATCAATGATATTTTGAGAACTCTTATTTCTTATGTTTTGAGCATTATGAAAGATATTTTGGGAGTAGTATTAACCACCGATATGAGTAAGAGTAGAATTAGTAACTTGAACTCATAAACTATGTAGTCAGGTGAGATAGGATTGTACCTAGGTACAACTCCTCACTTGCCACTAAGATGACCCTGTTTTGGATGGATCCACTCCCCTATTCTTTGATCCCCTACCCCAGCAAAGTACGGGATGGCCCTGGCAGCGTGGGAAAGACGATGTATCACTACAAAGCTCATAGTGATGGTTGTTGATTAGAGAAACTCCCCAAGTTAAGAAAGATATGTTTTACATACTAGTTTGTTGCATGTTATTTTCAACATACAGAGTACTTATTATTATGTTACTTCATTTTAAGATATGTTTATGTATTTTGAGAAATATTGCATTATCTTGAGTTCCATTTTGCCCATTTTATATACCGTACATTCCATGTATTGACGTCAATAGGACCTACATCATTTTATGATACAGAAGTAGGTGACAGAGTCCCTCAGCAACCGCTTCGTTGAGGGTCAGACCCCCATTCAGATATCGGTGAGGTCTCTTATCAGCTAGAGGCTTAAACTTATTGCTTATGATTTCCTTTCTAGTAGTTATTTTCAGTTGTGGCTACCATGGGCCTGTCCTGGTAGTAGTTTCAGACTATTCTAGTAGAGGTTACATAGTCTCTGGTTTGATTGATTTAATTATTGAACTATTTCTCTTTACAGTTTATTCAGACAGATTAATAGTCCTTGCATGTTATTTAAAGTCTTTTCCATAATCATTTAAGTCTTTCGACGAATAAGTAGTTAGGTCAAGTGGTTCGCTTGGGACTAGCAATGGTTCTGAGTGTCAGTTACGTCTAGGGTATAGGCTCAGTTATGACATCTTGATATTTGGTACTGAAGGTAATCATTATAGTCTGCTCCAGTTAAGCTGATAGATTAAGATGAGTTATCCCTGACATCAGGTGTAGGCAAAATACCATCTCCATTATGCGCCTCATTTGCTATATGTCAAGGATGATCATCATTGTGTAGGGGCTTACCAGGAAGCAACCGACATTCCTCTTTTACATGCCCTCCTTTATTACAATGAGTGCAATGAAAGAGGAGATGCCAACATTCCTCTCTTACATGTCCTCCCTTATTACAGTGAGTGCAATGTTTATTGTTCATCCATGTTCCTTTTTCTATATCCACTTTGAAAATTGTTAGTTTGGACAGCCATGATAGATGCATCATAGGAATTTACCTCTTGTGGTGCAAATATGATGCGTAGTAATCTTGCAAATACTTCTTCCAAGGTAGGAACAGATGGGCTAGAAAGGATTTGGTCACGAACTGAGGTTAGGTCTGCTCGCAACCCAATCAAAGTCAAGACCATAAAGAACCTGTCTCTTTGTGTCTCCTGATCATCCAATTTGTCAGTAGAAGGCATAAGAGAATCAAATTTATCCTTTAAAGATTCTACCTGACCCAAATAACTTGTCATGTCTTGTTGATTCTGTTGTAAATGAACAATATCTGACACAACTTTGTAGATGAGTTGTATATCATTTGTATACAAAGTTTTGGCTTTATTCCACACTTTGCAACAAGTCATACAAGACTGAAATAAATTTAACAACTTAGGATCAAGTGAATTCCACAAAAGACTACACAATTGTGCATCTACTTTAACCCAAGTAGGTCTATCAATTGGTCCAATATTACTACTATTTTTTAGCAAGTAATTCTACAGAGGCTACCCAAGAGGTGTAATTACCACTACCATCTTACTTTACTGTTGTATTTGCAAGTGATGGTGTAGAGAAAACAATTGACTTAACAATCTGACTTGTAGTAGTTTGATTATCAATTTGGTTATGTCTTTTTTTTTTTTGTCAAAAAAAAAAAAGAAAGATTCAGATAGAGGGCAAAAACACTCAATAGCTCTGATAACATGTGAAATTCAAAGAAGAGAAAGAAGAGATATTGGGAATTTTGGTTTATTCACTTATTCCCTCAAGTAGATGGGTTTAAATAGCTATTACAAATAATATAAATAAGGAAAGAAACTAATAAAATATTACACAATCTCCTAACTTATTAGAAAATATTCTCATATCTACACTATCTAATTATACCATATTTAAAATATTCTCATATCTAAACTATCTAATTATATCATAATTAATAATTTAAATTATATTGTAATAGGAAATATGAACGTATTAATTATAATTCATATCGGGTAAATAGGAGGTAGACATGAATTTAAACTCAACGATAGACTAAGACATTCTTTCCCTTGAGCACTAGAAGAACATATAGTTATTATTAACATGAGTTGTAGTGCCGTGGTGAGACCGCTCCATTCATAATCAATTATTTGAATTGATAGAAAAACTACCCTCTACCGACCTTTTGACCCCCAAATATTGACCGCTCCATTCATAATCAGCGATCTCGGGTTTGAGCCCTAAGTATGGAGAAAATTCTATTGGGAGCTCTACTCCTAAATGAGTCCTATAGTGTGCGATTCAAATTTAGTCGAAACTCCAAAGCAAACACAAAATGAGGGAAAAAAAGGACATAAACAGATTCAAAAGTCCATTCAATTATTCTGTCTACTGAAAAATGATATCTTTATAAACTTGTTGATATGAGATAGTAATATTTACATTATTATTTATATTTGAAGTTCATTCAATTATTTTGTCTACTGAAAAATGATGTCTTTATAAACTTGCTGATATGAGGTAGTAATATTTTATGTAATTATTTATATTTGTGTACTTAATGATATAAGTTACACACGTAATATTTCTTAATGTGTTTATTAATTAGTGTTTTACACACGTGCAAAGCACGTAAACTAAACTAGTTGTTAAAATAGGTTGCAAACAACGCGAAAGGTCCAGACAACCAAGAAACGAGACATTTGCGTAAATTAGCCACCAAAAGTTCGCCAAGTTTTTGCATAGTTTAGAGAGTATTTTGGGATGATTTTTAATGCTTGTCCCATAAATTGGGGATCTTAAATTTTTATTCTTATTGCTTGTGTAATGAATATCGTGGACCAAATTATTAGTAATTTCAACTTTATTTTGCAAGAAAAATTATTTTGTTTAACCAATTAGCTATTTCAAAATGTAGCCATCTGTTGTTTAAGTTTTCACTTTAGTATATTGTAGAAGCTCGTTCGTTAGTCTTTTAAGATTTTAAAGCTCTTGGAATCTAGTTGACAATCTTTATATCTATAATGACTAACCCCTATTCCATCGATATCAAATGAATATTCTCATTAGCTACTACATTATATCCATTTATTAATCTTTTGTTTTTGTATAATATCCTCATCATTTTTCGAATCGCCTTCGATGCTGTTAATATTTCCGCATTATCAAGTGATAATGCGTAAGAGTAACAGTTGGGTGAGTTATGTCTTGTTTAAGTGGGCTATAATGGGTCAAGACATCAAACAGGTCAAGACCCAACCCAATCCAACTTAATTTTACTTGGGTCAACATGGGTTGAGTCAAAATGAGTTGAGTAATGAATTATAGAGCGAGTCAAGACCCGACCTAACTCGACTCAATTTTTACTAAATTTTACTTATTTTATTTGTTCTTTTTCAATATTTTAGTACTTCATTAAATTATATTTTTCTTTATTATGGCTATATAAAACATATCAAATTAAAAAAAAGTATTTTGAAAATATTTTAACAAGATCTTTCTCGAATTAATTCGGATTGCAAAAAAGTGTTTTGAAAATATTTTAACAAGATCTCACTCGAGTTAATTTGGATTGCATGTCAACCTAATTTTAAATGGGTTGAAATCAGTTAGGTTGAAATGAATTAAACTAATAACCCATTCAAATTTCAACGAATTAAGCGGATTGAATGGATTGTGCTTAATTTCGCTACCCCTAATAATGCATAAGAATTCATCATATTAAGCTCCTACACGTCTATTTCCCTTCTTTAGTGTGATTAAAATTCAGAGTCATTACTTGCTAGAGGCATACACTTCCTCACCTTGAATATTTAAAACCACCCATATATTCCTCACTAACGTGACTAGCACAAATTTGAAATCCTCTAGATTAGACGTTCCCATTCAAAGAAAAATCTATATGGTAGATACAACTGTAAATGTGCCATGATTTTATTGGACCAACATGATATATGATCCCCCATATCCATTGCCAAATGTCTACATATATGCCCTACATATTTATTTGCTTAATTAAATCCTAATAGTAAATGCATATTTATTTGCTTATTTAAATCCTAATAGTAAAGTTTGGCCTTGTTGTTTTTGGTACCGAAGAAAATATTTTGATGAAAGATATTTTTCTAAAAGATATTTTAATGGAAAATAAGTTGACTTTTTATTTATTTTCTCATTTTTTATTGTTAAGTTGATTATATTTTTTAGTGTTTGGTAAGTTCATAAAAAATATTTTACGAAAAAAAGCCTAAAATGCCCCTCAATTATTTGAATTGATAGAAAAACTACCCTCTACCGACCTTTTGACCCCCAAATATTCCTATGCCAACCTTTTGGCTCAAAAATATTCCTGATGTCAACATTTTGGCTCAAAAATATCCTAATTTCGAACAACCCAAACTCATAAGGCGGATGGAGAATAATACTGTACCAAATCTCATAGTCTAAGAGCATTTTAGTTTTTCTTTCTTAAAATAATTTGAAATAACTTTATATACGCTCTCATATGATTGACCTGATTTTGGAATCTAATAAATTAAAAATAAAAAAAATGGGATTAGTCCTCTACTTTATATATTTACCCTGTCATGACCCAAATTACGAGGTTATGAAGAAAAACAACTCAAAATCTAACCAAACATAAGGCATATTACAAAAAAAAAGGAATGATAATAGAGAGACAACCACAGTACGAAAAATACCCTAAAATCTAGTGTATGAGTATAAAAACATTTAATGCAAAGTCTGAATTTAGTGTATACACTCAGTCTTTGAAATAAAGTAAAGACTACAAAAAAAAGATAGGATCAAGTAGTGGTCTAGGATACTGGATCTCACCATCAGAACAAAAAGTCACCATTGTTGGAGTAATCAAACGCAACATAGATACCCTATCTCAAATCTACATCAAGGGACATAGAAGTAGAAGGTGAGTACAATTCACATGTACCTAGTAGGTTTAACTGACTTGATGTTAGGAATTGAATAAACAATGTAATAAACTAGGAACACTTTTACCTACATACAGAAAAACTCAGTCCAACATCAGTGTTGTCAATTGAATAAACTAAAAATATGGTTCAAATACAACAAATATCATCAAATAAATCAAATCTCCAGTAATAATTTGTCACGCCCCGAGAGGGTACCCTTGGCGTCCTCTGATAATTCTCCAAGAGAACCACCTGGCCTCATCGTCACATCAACTCGACAGCGGAAGAATAATACTCAAATTGATATACATCATCAAGCTACGCATAATTCTACTAACTCATAGCTTCCAATGAATAAGTTTGGAAATACAAGATACTCAACAAAATCCTCTATTCAGTGTCTGTGAGGGTTCAGGTTCAGGGTTTTCCAATGAATAAGTTTGGAAATACAAGATACTCAACAAAATCCTCTATTCAGTGTCTGTGAAGCCTTTAGTCAATAATTTAAATGGTGCCATGACAAGTCATGGACACCCCAAATCAAAGAAAATAAAGTACTCAATAGAAGTAAAAGATAAAAAGGGCTTCTCTGAAAATACAAGGAGGGCTCACCAACTCTGGAATGCACTGATCTAGACTTCAATGGTGCGCGGGCTGAAATCCTCTATCACCTGTATCTGCATCATAAAATGATGCAGGTCCAAATGGACGCCAGTATATGGAATATACTGATATGTAAAATAGCTCAAGAAAATAAGCCTCAACTCACTCATCTCGACTCAACAACTCATGCTCGACTCAGTACATGCAAGTCTAAAGTAAATCATGCTTTTAAAATATACTCAGTAAAAATAAACTCTAAAATTATCATGCTCAATCAAGGTTGCTTAGGAGTTTCGCTTAACCAATATTCAATCCCATCACTTTTAGTTTGATGATGCACAATAAAGGCAGCGACGTTGCCACACCCGTTCTATACTTGCCACGGTAAAGGACGATCAACTCTCTCTTTGATCCACGATAAATGTCCACTTTTGGAACAAGAATCGCCAGAATGAGTTGTACGACTATCCTATGCTGGCAATGTAATTCTGTGGGTTAAAGTAGATGTGTACTCGCTCTCATCTTGGTGCTCGATACTCCTCCCAAGACTAAAACATGCTCAACTCATCAATCAACTCAATCCTCAATGCTCAGTCAATTAATTCAAATCTCAACTTCATTGGGTTACCTCATCTCAACTCGTCTCAGTTACTCATCAACTCAGTCAATCAATTTAGATAATCAATCTTGACTCAGACTCATATGATCATTTAGACTCACCCAATCTAACTTATCATGTAGGTGCAAGAAAGTCAATCATATATAGTAGTGTTTGTAAATAAATGCAACAGGCTTCTCATATTCAATCATACTCAAATTACACATCTCAGATACTCAAACTCAACCTCAACTCTGTAACATGCATAGAATTTCATAAAAGCATGCAATTTAGGGTTCATACCATCAAGTACAGAACTTTATCTCAGTTTCATATCAGAATTTATACAATACAGCAAGTGTCTCATACATTATTAAGAGAACTCATAATAAATGCAAGAAATTAGTATTCCGATAATAGAATTTCCCAAGGCTCAACTCTTTTCCCCTATTTTGACCTAAGAAGATAGAAGGGGCATATGAAAGAAGGTAGTTCCACACTTTACTAAGCCTTACATACCTGGAGATGGAAGAAACAATCAAACTCTAATCGATCTTCTGCTAGAATCAAGAACTCTTACCCTTCTCCCTCCTCTAGTGTTCTAAAGAAACCCTTATGGTGAATAATACACCTAGGATTCTGTTTTAAGGCTTTATTCAAGCATAAAATGACCAAGGATTTAATTAAAATAGGGATTGAAATAAACAAAAATTCCCCACTTAAATATTGTCGCCTGAGTCTACGAGATCTCGTCCATGGGTCGTAGACCATTCTACAAGTTGCAGACGACCTCTCGTAAACTAAGGGTTCTAAAATTTGAGTTACTGGAATTTGTCACGAAACCTCCTCTATGAGTCGTAAAATATTCTATGAGTCATATTCTAACTCGTAATGCAAGATAATAAAAAGTCAATATTTAGACCATCAATCCATGAAATCACTCTATGAGCCGTGAAATACTTTACGGGTCCTATACCATCTCGTATATAGGCCTCAAACTTAGAAAATTTTTACCAAGTCATTTAGGGGTTTCACGAGACCCATTCTAAGAGTCGTAGATGGCCCTCGTGAATCTTCTTCTGCAGCTTTTCTCAGTCTTTTCTCAGCATCCTCTGCGCATCTACTCTAGATTAGGTAAAAGAAATTAGGGGGTGTTACATTATCACCCCCTTAGGATCATTCGTCCTCGAATGATGAGAAATCTAGTGATTTAGGTCAAGGCACAAATATCCCTATGGACTCTAAGAATCAACCAGTTCTTATCTCACCTATGCAATCAATAAATCAAGAAATTTACCAAGTAAAACAATCAAACAGTCAATACATCACATCAATCCTCACTCGGACTCTAAAACTCTATCGTCTATCATACTAAGATGAAAGAAAAACTTAAGGAATGGAAATTCAAGAATTTACAGGAAGTACATTACCATCAACTCTCTCATCATCAGTAGGCTGGATAAATGAGGATATTTGCTCTGCATATCCTCCTCCACCTCCAAAGTAGCTTCGTCTGCAAATTGGTTCCTTCACAATATTTTGACAAATGCAATCTCTTTGGTTCTTAACTTGCAGACCTGACGATCAAGGATTTGGATAAGAATCTTCTCATAACTCAGACAGTCTTTTACTCCAATACTCTCGACAGGCACTACCAACTATGGTTCTCCCTATCACGACCCAAGTCTAGGTCCTAGACGTGACACGGTGAATGGAAAACCCGAAGGAACCCCAAACAAGCCTCTTATTATATCAATCACATATCCTTAGTCGTGAAAACAAAATAACAACAATGAGAAACATAAACAAGGACAATGAGATAAGGGAAGTCTTTAATAGCATAAAACATAGAAGAGTCAAAGCTCAAAGCATAAGTACATCAATTGTTCCAACACCTCTAAACATAGATTGGAAAGGGGGCAAGACACTTTTCGGGCTCACCCTCATAGTATTAAAAGTTCAATTGAGATAAATAACAAGAGGTACGAGTAGCATAGCTAGTGTCCCCGAACTTGAGGACTCACTAAAGCTTATCTTCAAGATGCCAAAACTAGCCACGTGGAGGATGATCAAGAGGTGCTCTGGTTCCTACTTGATAACATTATGTAGGCATAGAGTATGCGTTAGTACATTTAAATGCACTAAGTATGTAGGATGCAATGCAACAAGACCTAAGTAACATAGTCAAAATGCATAGGCGTAAGCAATGGATAAGTATAATATCGATATGACATGCATGATCAATGCTTGAAGTACAATATGCTTGTAAGATATATAACTTGAGAATATAGATTACATGTGTAGGAAGAGACCATCATCACAGACCAAGCAAACTAGTACTTAGAATCCACAGCATGTCACCCCCTTGTAAGGTAATTGAGGCATGTCACCCCCTCAACAAGGTGTTTGTCTACTTGCAACATCATATATATTTTTCATGAATTCAACACATACATATATTCTCTTAATCATCATAAAGTCACTTGGCTCATAAGTCATGCAATAGATCATCAATAAATCAAGAATCCTTAACAAGACAGTTTATCAAATACTTGGCGGGTGTGTAATGCTAGTTCAAAAAATCATGCAATGCAAGAGTGCAATGATGTAAGAAAACTTAACGTAAATCAACTCACTAACACATAGTAAAACCCTCATGTATGATACATTGAAACCCACTATCAAAGCTTACAATAGATCATAGTTTAATAGCTCATAATATGCATAGTCAATCAACATTTCATAAAACCCCAACATAGTTTATAATCATAATTCATAATAAGAGATACCCATAGATAATACAACTTGAAAATATGTAATCTTTAATAAAAAAGAAGGTTGGGTACCATGGGTGAAAGTACCTAATGATTGAAACCCACATACCTTACACCTTGAATTTCTTGAAATTGGATTGAGAAAGACTTGAAGCTTGGAAGGGGGTCTTGGAATCCAAAACTTGCTCTTGAGTTCCCTTGAATTCCTATTGGAGTTTTGGTGAAGGCTCTTGAGAGAATTTGAGAGTGTATTCAAGTTGAGAGGAATAAATTTGATCCTTTTGAATAGGGTTTAGGTCTTTTGGAAAGGTTAAGATAACATTGAAAGTCCCAAAAAGACATTAGAATAGAACAAATTTACAAAAATGACATTAGTGAAATGGAGAGAAAAATTGACAAATTTTCACCTCACTAACTGATTCACATGGCCCATTTACTGGTCCATCAAACCATACTTAGAAAATTTTGCCAATGTTATGAGATGGTAATTTTATACTTAGAAATATTTTTGTTCCGGAAGCCTCATGGCCCGTGCCATACCACACGGCTCATGTGCCAGTCGTGGTATATGCGTTGGCCATAAAGTGGTCGTCCTTGGCTCAGAAGTAGTCTCACGAGGTGTGAGATGCCACACACCCCATTTAGGTGCCCGTGTGGCAATACTGCATGGGAGGGTCTTAAAAAAATGGTCATAACTCCTTCATCCGAACTCAGAATGAGGTGAGACCAAGTGCATTGGAAAGATAACTCAAAGGGATTTCATTTGACATATTGTGGGTCGCCCAGTTCTCTGTGTGCTAAAATGTATACTCATTTAAAGTTAACTCTTGCAAAAACCAACACCTAGAACTCAAGTCATAAGGAAGTCTTGAACTCATCTAAGTACTAGAAGGCTCCTACAACCCTAATACACTCCCCACCTAAAAAAAAGGAGACTTGAAATATGGGTACATAAGAGCATGGAGTTACGGGGTGTTACACTCCCAAACACTTCTTAAGCATGGAAACATGGAAGACTGGGTGGATGGTCGCTAACTCTGATGGTAGCTCTAACTCATATGCCATATTGCCCATTTCTTTATGATTTGATAAGGGACAATGTAATGCGGACTCAACTTTTCTTTCTTTCCAAACCTCATCACATCTTTCATAGGCGATACTTTCAAATACACCCAATCATTGACTTCAAACTCTAAGTTTCTTCTTCTAACATCTGTGTAGGATTTTTGTCAAATCTGTGTTGTCCTTAACCTTTCTCGAATGATCTTCACCTTCTCCATATCTTAGAGAACCAAGTTTGGTCCAATCAACTCTGTTTTACCTACCTCAAACCATCCAATCGGCGACCTATACCTCCTCCCATAAAGTGTCTCATATGGGGCCATCTAAATGCTCAAATATAAGTTTTTGTTGTAAGCAAACTCTATCAAAGGAAAGTGGTCATCCCAAATATCCTTAAAGTCAATGGCTTAGTCTCTCTACATATCATCCAACATCTGAATAGTACATTCTTCTTGGCCATCCTCTGCAGGTGAAAAGCAGTGATAAGGTGCACCTTCGTACCAATACCCCTCTGACAGGATCTCCAAAACTGGATAGTGAGTTGAGCTACTCTATCCAAGATGATAGATAGAGTGTAGTCTAATAATTTCCTATATGTATAGTGGGGCATAATCCTCCGCAATGTCAGTCGTCTTGACTGCCAAGAAGTATATAGATTTTGTCATCCAATTAACTATCACCCAAATTGAATCATACTGTCTGCGGATCCTTCGTAAGCCTGTGATGAAGTCCATGTTAATCATCTCCCATTTCCACTCTGGAATCTCAAAATTCTGAGCTAATCCACATGGGCTTTGGTGCTCAACTTTAACTTGTTGGCAATTCGGGCACTTGGAAATGAACTAAGTAATGTCTTTCTTCATTCCACTCCACAAGTAGACTTTCCTCAAGTCATGCTATATCTTGGTAGACCCTAGGTGGATGAAAAATCTGGAACTATGGGCCTCTTCCATGATCCTCCTTCAAGCACCATCAACATCTGGAACACACAATCTGCCTTCGTACCTCAATACCCCATCTCCCCCTTTGGCGAAAGCCATCATCTTCTGGTTATGCATATCCTCCTTCAACTATAATAAAACAGGATCTTGATCTTGTTTCTCCTTCACCTCCACTATTAGAGATGATGCAGACCTATTATGCACAAGAACTTCTCCTTTTCCTGATTCATCTAACTGAACCCCTAATCGGGCTAGTCTGTGAACCTCTTTGGTGGACTCTCTCTTCTTCTCCTCTACATGAGCGGTGCTTCCCATGGACAACCTTCTAAGAGCATCAGCAACCAAATTAGCTTTAATTGGATGGTAGAGGATGCTCATGTCGTAGTTTTTGAGCAACTCAAGCCATCTCCTCTGCCTCAAGTTCAGCTTTTTCTGGGTGAAGATGTATTACAAGCTCTTGTGGTCTGTGAATACATCAACCTATGCTCCATATAAATACTGGCACCATAGTTTGAGAGTGAACACTACTGCCGCCAACTCCAATTCATGAGTGGGGTAATTCTTCTCATGCACCTTAAGTTATCTAGAAACATAGGCAACAACCTTCCCCCTTTGTATCAACACACATCCTAATCCCACTCTCGAAGCATCGCAATAGATAACAAATCCGTTCATCCCATCAGGCAAGTTCAATATTGGTGCAATATATAACCTCATTTTCAACTCTTGGAAACTTCTTTCGCACTTGTCAGACTATTGAAACTTGACCTTTTTTTGGGTGTCTACTCAATGGTGGTGATAGGGAAGAAAATCCATAAACAAACCTTCAGTAAATAGCCAGCCAATCCCAGAAAACTCCTTATCTCGGTCGATGAGGTTGGCCTTGGCCAGTTCTTAACCGCCTCAATCTTTTGAGTATTCACTCGAATTCTATTTCCAGAAACCACATGACCTAAGAAAGCCACATATTTGAGTCAAACCTCACACTTAGAAAACTTTGCATATAACTTATTATCTCTGAGCATCTGCAATGCAATTTTGAGGTGATTAGCATGCTCCTTCTCATCTCTAGAATACACCAGAATATCATTGATGAACACTATCACGAACATATCAAGATACTGCCTGAAATACTCTGTTCATCAGGTCCATAAAGGCCATAAGTGCATTCGTCAACCCAAATGACATCACCAAGAATTTGAAATGACTATATCATGTTTGGAAAGTTATCTTCAAGCTGTCATATTTCCTCATTTTCAATTGGTGATAGCCCAACCTGAGGTCTATCTTGGAGAAAATAGTAGTACCCTGAAGTTGGTCAAACAAGTCATCAATCCTCGGAAGGGGATACTTATTCTTGAGTGTCACCTTATTTAGCTAACGGTAGTCGATACACATCCTCAGGGAACCATCGTTCTTTAGCAGGAATAAGACCGGAGTGTCGCATGGAGATATACTCAGTCTTATGAACCTCTTTTCTAGTAAATCCCTCAACTGCTTCTTCAACTCCGCAGGGGCAATTCTATATGGTGGAATGGAAATAGGCTAGGTGTCAGAAAGAACATCAATTCCAAAGTCGATCTTCCTATTAGGAGGGACTCAAGGCAGATCCTCGGGAAATACATCAGCAAACTCGCTTACGATCAGGACAAACTCAAGAGTAAGGGGCTCAACTTTATCTGACTTGACTAGCATGAGGTGACAGATATATCCCTTAGAGATCAGTCTTTGGGCATTGAGGTAAAAAAAATAAACTTACCCTTTGGCGCAATAGAATCTCCCTTCCAATTAATGACAAGCTGGAACTGAAATTTAATAGTTCAAGTTCTGCAATCAACAGAGGCATAGTAGCTGTGAAGCTGGTCCATACCAAGGATTACATCAAAATCGATCATCTCTAACTCAATTAAATCGGCAAGAGTATCCCTATGATAAATGAACACCACAAAATCTCTATAGATTCTCTCGGCTCGAATGGACTCACAAATAGGAGTGGAAATAGAAAATGACTTAAGCAAACACTCAAATCTACCAGCCACAATATCTTCTACAACCTCTTGGTCTTGTTGATTCCCCATCATATACAGATGGTTTGTCCACTGCCTGACCTTGGTGCAACACCTCTCTGGTTATCTCTCGCTAGTGATGCTATGGTAGAAGATTGGGCCTTATTGCCCCACATCAGGCACTCCCTCTAAAAATGGCCTGGTCAACCATACTTGTAGCAACTATTCCCTCCATCTTTATACTCTCCCAGATGTATCTTGCCACATTTCCCACAAGGTGGTTTCCCTTTAGAGCCAAAAGTCACTAGCTTAAGACTGTGCACCCTTTGCCCTAAAGTTTGCTGACCTTAGTACTTGTGATCATACCTGCGGCTTGAGATTAGTACACTAGTTGAAGATGGTGCATAGCTAGAGGACCTCTTCTGAAAGTAGGACTTATCTCTCTTACTCTGCTTAGTCTGATAGGGCTCAGGATCTGCTAACTTAGCCTTCCTATTCGGATGCTCCTCTCTATCTTTTTTCTTATCCTCCTCAGTTTGCTGGGCATAAACCATCATTCTGGCAATATCCATAGCTAGGTTCAGCAATGCCACCTGGTACTCTTTCATCACATATCTACTTAACCCAGATACGAATTTCCTCATCGTTGTGCTCATATCTTAGACAATCTTTGGGGATATCTAGATAACTAGATGAATTTCAGGTTATACTCTTTAATACTCAGCCCCTCTTATTTCAGATTCACGAACTTCTCAACCTTTTCCTCTCTCAACTCCTGAGGAAAAAAATGATCAAAGGAGACACTCTCAAACTCATCACAAGCAGCAGGCTCAGTATCCTCATCTCGACTCCCTTCCCACCAATTGTACCATACATTAGCCACATCCTTGAGCTGATAGGCAGCAAGCTCCACTCTCTCAGTCTTGGTTGCATCCATAGTTTTCAGTACCTTCGACATCTCATCAATGAAGTTCTAAGGGTCCTCCTCAACATTTGACCCAGTGAAGACCAGTGGTTTCATCCTCAAAAAGTCTCTCAGTGTAATGGCAGTTGCTGGCTCTTGAGAGCTAGAACTAGGAGTCTGTAAGCCCTGATTCCTGCTCTAGCTAGCTACCAATTGTGTGAGCATGCTAAGAGCAAGTGGAGCGGTAGATGTCATAGGAACGCCAGCGGTTCTGGCCAGTCAACCTTTAGCTCTCATTTCCGTTTGAGGACGCACCTTTGGAATAAGATTCTCAGCATTATTAGTTATAGCATTCCTTCGGGTCATGATTCGTTTAGGGGGCATGATCTACAAGTGCATAATGCACAAGCAAGAAAAGAGTTCTATAGAGTTTCAACTCTATTGCACGAACTCAGAATACAAGAAAGTGTAACAATTCGTAATATCCTATAGGCTCCTACTTATGAAGTGTGTTGTATAACACTCCCATAAACAAGACTCTACTAGACATGGCTTTATAGACTCCCTAGGAATCTGTGCTATGATACCAAGTTTGTCACACCCTGGAAGGATACCCTTGGCGTGGCTGGCACTTGAACAATCATTGTTGATTCCCCAAGAGAATCACCTAGCCTCATCATCATATCATGAACTCAACTGCGAAAGAATAATAATCAAATAGATATACATCACCAAGATAAGCATAATTCTACTAAGTTATAGCTTCCATTGAATATGTTTGGAAATACAAGATACTCAACAAAATCTTCTACTTAGTGTCTATGAAACCCCTACTCAACAATCTAGATGGTGCTATGATAGGCTATGGACACCCCAACTATGGGCTGCACTGATCTAGAATTCAATGGTGCACGGGTTGAAGTCCTCTATCACCTGTATCTGCATCATAAAATGATGCAGGTCCAAATAGATATCAGTACATGAAATATACTGGTATGTAAAATAACTCAAGAAAATAAGGTTTAATTTAACTCATTCATCTCAACACAACAACTCATGCTCGGCTCAGTATATGTAAGTTGAAAGTAAACAATGCTTTTAAAATATACTCAGTAAAAATTAACTCACTTTGAAATTATTATGTTTAATCAAGGTTGCTTAGGAGTTTCTCTTAACTAACATATAATCCTATCACCTTTAGTTTGGTTATGCACAACGAAGGCAATGTTGATGCCACGCCCGTCCTAAACTTGCCACGGTAAAGGATGATTAACTCTCTCTTGGATCCCTGGTAAATATCTACTTCTAGGACAAGAGTCGCCAGAATGAGCTGTACGACTATCTTATTCTAGCAATGTAGTTTCGTGGGTTAAAGTAGATATTTACTCGCTCCCATCTTGATGCTCGGTACTCCTCTCAAGACTAAAATATGCTCAACTCATCAATACTCAGTCAATCAACTCAAATTTCAACCTCATTAGATTAGCTCATCTCAATTAGTCTTAGTTACTCATTAACTCAGTCAATTAATGCACACAATCAAACTCGACTCAAACTCATACAGTCATTTAGACTCACTCAATCTGACTCGTCATGTAGGTACAAGCAAGATAACTATATATAGTAGTGTATGTAACTAAATGGAACAGACTTCTCATATTCAATCATACTCAAATTACTCATCTCAGATACTCAAACTCAACCTCAACTCTTTAACATGCATACAATTTCATAGAACTATATCATTTAGGGTTCATGTCATCAAGTATAGAACTTTACCTTAGTTTCATATTAGAATTTATATAATGCAGTAAGTAACTCATATATTAGTAGGAGAACTCATAATAAATGCAAGAATTTAATATTAGGATAATAGAATTTCCCAAGTCTCAACTATTTTTCGCAATTTAGACCCAAGAAGATAGAACGGGCATGTGAAATAAGGTAGTTACATACTCTGGTAAGCCTTACATACCTAGGGATGGAAGGAACGATCAAAACTCAATTGTTCTTCATGCTAGAATCAAGGACTCTTGCCCTTCTCCCTCCTCCAGTGTTCTCAAGAAACCCTTATGGTGAAGAATGGTGAATAATACACCTAGGGTTCTATTTTAAGGATTTATTCATGTAACACCTCACACCTTACAATACTAGTAATATGCAAATGAAACATGATATGACTTTTCAAATTAGCGCCAATTTTTAAAAGTGCTTGAATCTCATGTTAAAGGGCGATATGTGTGTCTAATGGTGAAGAGGGTCGAGTGTCAATAAGTTTTAAGTAAAATTGAGGAGATCACAGCCTTAAATAGAGTGAGAGAAGTGAGGTGCTTGTAGGACTTACGAAGCTAGCAGGCGAGTCACCTACTTGCTTAGCTTAAACTTGCTAGCTAAACAGAGACGAGGCCCCATGTCGAATTTATCTAATTTCGATTATGAATAAAGTCCAAGTTAAAGGTGTAATATTAGCCCATGTCTTAGCATCATAAAAGGACTACACTTATAGCCCAAGATGAAGAATAAAAGGTCCCAAGTATATCACAATCCACTTGACTAATTGGGCCCAAATTAAATGAAGAAGAATTAAGAAAATAGTCAGCCAAGGCCCATCAACTTTGAGACCCATTTAGGCCCAAGTGTGAAGGTTAAGTTACTGCATCACTAGCTTATTAATATGTGCTAATATGTGGTCAAAAGCTCAAGGTTGAGTCGGCCAAAGTGACCCTTTAAAAGGGCTCCAAAATAGCACCTAATTCATTTAACTTTGGAACAATTTTCAGCTTTCCTAAGAAACTCTTTTCTCTCTTTACTTCAATTCACAAGGCAACCAATACAACCCTCTAGGGTTCTTGAAGAAGCCCTACATCTTGAAGGTTAAGGTAAGTAAGTTTACTTATGTGTTTAGTATGGTTTTCTTATGTAAAACAAGAGGATAAGCTAACTATACCCACAAGATACTCAACAAAANNNATGTGTTTAGTATGGTTTTCTTATGTAAAACAAGAGGATAAGCTAACTATACCCTTGCTGAAATTGTTGGACAGCATGTGTTCCAAAGGTTGTTATATAGTTTTCTTGATTATTTGGAAGCTTCTCTTTTTGGTTGGATTGATTATGAATGGAGGCTACTGTTCTTAATGTGTATTGGTTTTATACTGATGTATAAGGGCTGCTGCACTATTTTTACAGTCCGCGAAAGTGAGTTCTTGTGTGATATCGTAATTGTGCTCGTAATAGGAACTTGTGGGCTGATTGATTGAGGACTATGGTCTCATGTCCTTCACCTATTTTAGGGACTATTTTTACACTATTTTAAGGCTGGTTGTATGTGTTTATATGGTGGGTACTGTTTGGTTAAAGTTGGAACAAGTTTGGAATCGTCGACGTCAAAATATAG
This sequence comes from Solanum virginianum, assembly GCA_000787875.1. Lineage (NCBI taxonomy): Eukaryota > Viridiplantae > Streptophyta > Magnoliopsida > Solanales > Solanaceae > Solanum > Solanum virginianum. The sequence continues at coordinate 41,829 of DF359706.1, forward strand.
CGAAAGGATGTAACGTTATGCCAGTGTTTATATGGTGGGTACTGTTTGGTTAAAGTTGGAACAAGTTTAGAATTGTCGACGTCAAAATGTAGCGAAGGAATGTAACGTTATGCTGCCCATTTGTATATTGTGCATAATTGTTATGTATTGTGCCTTGTGAGCTATTGTAAGGCTGTTATGGCACTAACATAGGCTGCATATGATATTTATATGAGAATATGTATTAGAAAATACGATTAGGGGCAGAAAGGTTGAAAGGATACGCTCAGGTTTATAATTATCCATTGCAGCCCATTTTTTAATGAGATTGGGCTGCCAAGATGTGTCTATTTGCTGCTAATGCTAGTTTTATCAGCTACTATGTTGTAGATAAATATTTGGAGGAAATGGAGGTTATCTCGAGGTAATAGCGAGGTCATACTTGATTTTGTATTACTTGGCATGAAATCTAGATTCTTCCTTGGCTCATAAAGGCACTTACTATTTTATTATTTGTGTAACGTACTCTTTTCATTGTCCTATTGGCTTATATGATTATCTACATGTCGTATGCTACATATACAGGCCTACAACTCCAATATTGTGGCCACCAAAAGAATCATCTCAAAGGTAATTGAAAGGTAAAAGGGCCTATCCCGATATAGATTTACCACTGATCAGCTGGTCATTTGTATTACATGTTGTGCACAGATTATATAGTAAAGGTAAAGTTATAAAAAGAACATAAAGTACATGATCCCACAGTATAATTAAATGTGGTCTCTTACCCTACACCAGTGCATAGTTTCATTTGAGTTGTTACTTCATATACAGTATTTCCAGCCTTACATATTTGGTACATTATCTCATACTGACATCTCTTATGAGGGACCTGCATTTTATATTGCAGGTACAGGTGCTAGTAGATCTCCCCAGTAGGAGTACAAGATATCTAGCTGCTATTACCAAGCTCCAGGTTACTTCGGAGCTTTGCGTGTCTAAAGCTTATATTTTTATGTTGTACAGTTAGTCGAGGTGGGGCCTTTCCCAACCCTTATCAGATACTTCTCCTTATCTAGAGGCTTTTTAGAGTATATAAAATAAAGTGTGGTCATGTCTCGTACTTTAGACAACATGGCCCCAAAGGCCTAGTCATATGAATTTCCGTTTGGCTTGTTATTATTGTTTACTCTCTTAAAGGCATGTTGAATGTAGATATCCCTTATAATATGTATAGAAAGCACATAGATACAGGTTGGTTCTCCCGAGCCTTATCGGCAATGGGTGCCAGTCCACCTTAACGGGACTTTGGGCGTGACAATTCAAGCCTAAAACGACCAAGGATTTAATTAAATAGGGATTGAAATAGACAAAAATGCCCCTCTTAAAAACTATCGCTTGAGTCTACCAGACTCGTCTATGGGTCACAAGTCATAGACGACTTCTCATAAACTAAGGGTCCTGAAATTTGAGTTACTAGAATTTTCCATGAAACCTCCTCTACAAGTAGTAAACCGTTGTACAAGTCATCTGCTAACTTTCAACTCAAGATACTGAAAACTTGATATTTGGACCACCAATTTACGAAACCATTTGACGAGTTATGAAATACTTTATGGATCATACACCATCTCGTATTTAGGCCTCAAACTTAGAAAAATTTTTACCAAGTCATCTGGTGGTTTCATAAGACCCATTCTATGAGGCACAGACCTATCTACGAGTCATAGATGGCTCTTGTGAACCTTCTTCTGCAATTTTTTTCTCAGTCTTTTCTCAGCATCCTCTACACATTTACTCCAGATTAGGTAAAAAGGAATTAGGGGGTGTTACATAATTTCACACAATGCAAGAATGTAATTTGAATGCAATGCATGATGATACGATGGGGTCTCGCAGACCATATACCTCGTCACAATTCAAAGTATCAACTCTCTCACCATCTAGCTTGTGGCCAAAGACTTACAATAGCAGTATCTTGTCCACTTGCCACCTAACTCGTGGACAAAGGTTTTTCAAAAGTTTTTCATTTGTTTTTCAAAGAGGTGGTTCCATAATTCACGATATCCCAAGTCTCATGATATAAAATATGAGGATTTATGTAGATAAGGCATAAATATTGAGGCAACATTGATCTCAATAAGTGTACTAGATGTCAAAGCATTCAAAACTTAACAAGTTATAATGAACACCCTGTTTTATACTCATTGGAAAATGAACTTCGTTATCAATGCTCAACCACTATTCACAAGTCTTAAAATTCTCAAGATAAGCCACAATTCACGACTAACTCACAAGTATTTCATTTCTCAACATAATATAATTACGACTCAACCCCTCTCTTAGGTATAACAATAAAATTAGGATTACAAAGCCTGACATCATCAATTTATCTAACATATGCTTTTAACTGATTCAATTAGCAAGTAAGACCCTGGACACGGGAAATACAACAAAAATTTTCAACTTAATTACATGATAAGATCCTATTCAATAGTTCACGACATAAGAATACTCAATCACCCAACTCAGTCATAAAAAAGGATAGTCAAACGTAACTCATTAGCTGAAACCACATTCGAACACCTCTTACGAGAGACCTCCACTCAAAATCCAACCCCAAATAGACTTTTCACTATCAAGAATGAAATATATAAATCACAAGGAGTCCAACGATACCCATACTGCAAGAATTTGAAGCCAGGAGCAATATAGCCCAAAAATTGATCAATTTAAAAAAAGGTAAAATCAGAAATTGATTTTAAAATTGGATTCTACATAAAAAATGAAGTTCATGGTTGAAAACCCCACAAAATTTAAGTGAGAAACAAGTTAGACACCAAACTCTAAGAAGCAAGAGGGATGAACCTTAATGGTGCACCTGTTAAAGTTTTCTATCACCTGTATTTGCATCATTGACTATGTAGGCCCAAATGGACATTAGTACATGAAATATACTGGTATGTAAGAATGACTAAAGTAAACACATAGGGCTCGACTTGACTCAGAACTTGACTCATTCAACTCATGACTCAACTAAGTAATTATGCAAGTTTAAGGTTTTGAAATCATGCTTTAAATTAGACTCAATGTCTTATGCAACTCAGTATTAAAATATAATATACTCAGTCAAGTGTTGCTTGGAAGTTTCTTTAATCGACATAAATCCCACCACCATGAGTTTGGTGATGCATAACGATGTCAATGTTGTTGCCATGCCTGTCCTAAACTTGCCAAGGTAAAGGACGCCAACCTCTCTCTCTGGAATACAAAGAGAATGTCCATCTTTTAGGACATGAGCCGCATGAGTTAACTGCACGACTATCTTATGGTGTCAACGTAATTCTGGGGTGTTATCTTCTCACCTACTTTGTGCTTAATACTCATCCTGAGAACCAAAACATGCTCATGAAAATCAACTCAAGCTCATATCTTTAACTCATCTCAAACAGCTCAACTCGATTCTCAATAACTTAATAATTTAGAATCATCACTTATGTTATGCAATTGAAGACTTTTGCTTACATCACGCAAGACTCGGACTCATACAATCATTCAATCTCATGTTAGTCATGCTCAACTCATAAACATGTAAGATTCTCATCTCATGCACATACAAGAACAAGAATATATATATATATATATATATATACTACTCATGCTCAACATGCTGGGGTTGCTTAACTCAGATAATGGACTCATATTCTCAAGTCAGATAATATGAAAACATCATTAATAAAGAAAATAGGCTTCACACCATCTCGAACAACTTCTACTACTATCTCAATATCATCATAATAGCAATGTACTACAACAACTCATTCACATAAGATCACGGGAACTTAAAGTAGTGCAAGAAACTCAAAGTAGTGCAAGAAACTCAAAGTTAGAATTTATAGGATTTACACTACTCATCCTCAAGTATGACTCAACTCAAGACTATAAAGGGGCACATGGATGGACTCAGTCGTATATTGGGAAGCCTTACATACTTGGAAATTTGAAGAACAAACAATCCTTTGTCTATCCTTACATTTGAACTTGAAACCCTTGTTTTTTTGTAACGACCTGGCCTAACACTGTGAAGTATTGTACGCTCTTGGGCCAAGCCCATCACGAATTTATCCCTTTGAGCTCACTGCCTCACAGTATATAGATCAGTCTATTACTTTATATACCCAGTATCTCTCATGTATCTTGCCGATGTGGGTCATCTCCTCTCAAGATGTGTTGTTATATACACCCCCTCTATGGACTTTGCGTCCTCGCTGAGGTTTACCCTACCACATGGAATTTGCTTAGACTCAGCAATGAGGTTTTTCCCACCTCATCGGGATTTGTCTAAATGTAGTTGAACTCTAGTCCCACATCGACAAGGCTGACACAGGAGTGGCTTTGATACCATCTTTAACGACCTGACCCAACACTGTGAAGTGTTATCCGCTCTTGGGCTTACCCATTATAGATTTATCTCTTTGGGCTCACCCCAAAAGGTGTCTCATAGCATATACACCAGTCTATTAATATATACCCAGTATCTCTCCTGTGTTTTGCAGATGTGGGACATCTCCTCTCAAGATTGATTGTTATATTTTCTCCCTTCTCCAGTGCTCTCAAGAATTTCTAAGTGTGTATTAAGGAATAATACACTTAGGGTTATGATACGAGACTTAAATTAAGTCCAAAATGTCATGAGATTTGATTAGAATGGATAGGAATAGACAAAAATACCCTTCTTAAAAACTGCCGACAGGAATCACCAAACCCTTCTATGGGTCGTTGTTTTTTTTTATGGGTCATAGATGACCTTTCGTAGGTAAGGTGTCCAAAAGTTTGAGCTACAAGAAATTGAACATGGAATTTACGAGACCTCTTTTAGGGGTCGTACTTTGGTTTACGGGCCAACTAAGAATCGTAATTCAAGATCCTAAAAAGTTAATTTTCAACCAATAAGCTACGAAACCTAATCTACGGGTCGTGATTAATATACGAGCCATATGTACATGGGCCTCAGACTTGGAAAAGTTTCACTGAGTTGGCTAGGTGACCTGCGAGACCCCATCTACGGGCCGTAGATGGCCTTCGTGGTTTCTCCTAGTGATTTTTTCTCAGTTGTTTTTCTTAGTTTTGTCTAGGAATTTCCAGTCAACTAGGTGAAATGACTTAGGGGGTGTTACAGATATCATAGTCCTTGAACAAGTCCAACCACCTATGTTACTTCATGTTCAAGTTAGGATGAGAGAAGATATATTGAAGCTACGATGATCAGTGAAAATTTCATAATGCACCCCATAAAGATAGTGCCTCCACAACTTCAATGCAAATACCTCCATAGCCAATTGTAGATCATGAGTGGGGTAGTTCTTGTCATATACCTTTAGCGGTCGCAAAGCATAGGCTATAACTCTTCCCTTCTACATGAATACTCTACCCAAACCCACACTAGAAGCATCATAATAAACAATAAAGGCTATCCCTCCTTGGGTAATGCTAGAATAGGCACTGAAGTCAATGACTCCTTGAGCTTTTTGATGCTCACCTCACACTCATTCTAAGTACGTCTAGTCAAAGGAGCTACAATGAAGGAAAATCCCTAAATGAATCGATGATAATAACCTGCTTGCCAAATAAAGCTCTGAATCACAGTCATTGAGATGGGTCTCACCTAATGAAGAACTACTGCAATACTAGCCCAATCGACCATAATACCATCATTACTCACCACATGACCCAAGAAAGCCACCGACTCAAGCTAAAACCCATACTTTGAGAACTTGGCATGTAGCTTCTCCTCCCACAATCTTTAAAGTATAGTCCTTAAATGATGGGCGTAGTCCACCTAGCTCACTCCTAGAATAAACCAAGATATGATTGATAAATATAATCACAATTAAATCAAGAGACAACCTGAACACTCAGTTCATCAACTCCATGAAGATGGCAGGGGCATTAGTTAGCCCAAAGGATATAACCACAAACTCGTAGTTCCCATATCGTGTCCTGAAAGTGGTCATCGAGATATTAGACTCCCGAACCTTTAATTGATGATACCTAGACCTCAAATGAATCTTAGAGAACATAGAATCACCCTATAACTGATCAAACAAATCATCAATGCATGACAAAGGATACTTATTTTTTTAATTGACATTTTGTTCAATTGACAATAATCAATACACATCCTTATTGTACTATCCTTCTTTTCACAAATAACACTGGGGCACCCCACGGTGACACATTAGGTCATTAAATCAACAAATCCTTCAGATGTTACTTCAGTTCCTTCAACTTTGTTGTTGCCATCTAATAAGGGAAATGGAGATGGGATTGGTGTCATCTCCACTTCGATAGAAAAATCAATATCATGGCCTGGAGTAACACACGATAAGTCCATAGGACATACATCCATAATCTACCTTATCATTCTCGTGGTCTGTAAAGAAGATTGTTACTTAGATTGGTTGTGCATATGAGCCAAATAATATAAACTGCCTTTTTTCATCATATGTTGAGCACGAACATAAGAGATCACACCTTTTGGATAAAAGCTAGGGGTACCTCTCCATACTAACTAAGGCAAACCTAAATATGCTAAGGTCATAGTCTTGACATAATGGTTAAGGATCACATGATGGGCTGGCAACCAATTTATGCCCAAATTAACATTGAAGTTAAGCATATCTAAGAGGATCAAATTGGCTTGGGTCATCCTACTTGAGAATACCACTATAAAACCCCGATATACTCGATCCACTACTAAGAATTCTCTCACGCAGGAGTGGCTTTGATACCATCTTTAACGACCTGACCCAACACTGTGAAGTGTTATCCGCTCTTGGGCTTACCCATTATAGATTTATCTCTTTGGGCTCACCACACACACACCATCAATATTCATACCAAAATAAGTTGACACATATAAATAAGTGGCCCCAAGGTTAAATAATACTAAAGTTGAATGATGGAAAACTAGAACAGTACTTGTGATCACAACAATAGAGGCCTCTACCTCAGCCCTACCTAGTATAGCATAACACACCCTACACTCTCAGCTATCTGTAAACCACTACGAGATCCTTCATTGGCACCCCTAGTGCCACCTCTAGTATTATGAGAAGCACCTCTAACTATTGAGTGTAGAATGAGTCGTTTGTGTTCTTGGTGAAATAGAAGAAGGAGCATGCATGGGAAATCCTAGTCTTATGTCCAAACTCATCACACATATAACAACCTCTGGGGTAGAACTTTGGGGAGTATAACTTGATAAACCAATATGCTCTCTAACCCTGAAGAATTTTCGTGACTAGTCTAGTTAGATCTAGGTCTCTCTACACTCTTATCACCCTAAATGGCTACATGAATAGACCTACCCTGATAACCTTAGGTTTCCTAACTTTGGTAGCCTCTGCACCTAGGTGGATGTCCATCAAACTGTCCATGGAAACAAAATCATTTGCCACCATCCTCTTTTGCCTACCTAACGCTCACAATCATCCTGCCATGATCAATGATACTCTAGAATGACTTGCTCGATAGCACAAGAGAGGCGGTTGCCTCCTGAAGATAACCTGTGAACCCCTTTACTAATATACGAAAATGCTTGAACTCATGTGAACAGTCGATATAACATATCAACACATCTCATGACAATATACCTTATACTTTGACACAGTCATAGTCCTTCTCCAGTTGGTCAAAATCATCACGGCACGATCTCGAAGGTTGTAGGGCACAAACCACTTGAGGATTATCTCTGTGACTGAAAGTACCAACTGCCCTGCAGGCAAGAACTAATCTTCACCTCTCCTTAGCCATACCTATGAACTAGTAAGAAGTGTAGGCCACCCCATGAACCTCTTAGATACCCAAGTTGAACAATCGACCCTGATACCTATCAAGAAGTCATATGCTCTATCCCCCCCCCACCATACCATCAAATCTAGGGGGAGCTAAACTCACAAACTGCTCGAAACTCTTCTATTCGAATAAAGACATAGTAGCACAAGAAAAAATCGATAGAGCTATAAACCGAGAAGGTGCAATGGAAGGCACTAAAGATGAACTCAGAGTTTGAAATACCACACTAGATCCCTAAATCACCTCGGGAGGACCAATAGATGTAGGAGAAATTAAAGTACCTAGAAGAACACTAGTAGTAGAGAGACCATCCAATCTCGGTAATGCTCGAACCAGTAACTCTTGTAGCATCGGTGTACCATCTGGAACTATAAGAGATGGGATTAGGTCCTTAACCCACTACTCATGCTCATGTACTAGCTCAGCAACAGGCTCCGACGAATTCTCTCTAGCCTATCCTAGAAATAGTGTTGATTTTCTAGCTCGCCCGGAACCTCTCACTCTACCATATACCCTATCATGCCCTCGACCTATGGATCCAACAGCAAGTATAGGCTCACCCTCAACATCTCTAACTCTAGCCCTTGACATTTGAATAAAAAGAGTAGATTAGAGGCATACAACAATTGGATTTGAATGGATCGCACGAAAAGAAACAATGAAAGGGATTTCTCCTAACAAGCATCTTATAGCATCTCGAAGAAAGGTACGGACGTCTATATTCCAATTTGCAAGACATTATTAGACATCCTGCTCTTTAACTCATGACCCCAAAATTTGAGATTATGAAGAAAGATAACTCTAAATCTAACCCAAACATAACAGATAACATAAAAGAAGGAGTGATAATATAAAGATAGCCACAATATGCAGAATACCCCAAAACTTGGTGCCATGAGTATGTAGAGCATCCAATACAAGGTCTAAATTTTATACATATACTTAGTCTTTAAAATAAAGTAAAGACTACAAAATAAAGATAAGATCTAATAGTGGCCTGGGACATCGGATCTTACCATCAAAACTAGAAGTCGCTGCCACACCTTATCATTCTCGTGGTCTGTAAATAAAATAAAGTAAAGACTACAAAATAAAGATAAGATCTAATAGTGGCCTGGGACATCGGATCTTACCATCAAAACTAGAAGTCGCTGCCACTGGAGTAATCAATTGCCATGTGGATACCCCTGATTAGAATCTACATCAAGGGACACAGAAGTAGGGGGTGAGTACATTTCATATGTACTCAGTAATAACCAATTGGATGTTAGGAATTGAATAAACTATGTGATAAACTAAGACCACTTTCACTTGCACACAGAAAATCTCAATCCGACATTAGTGCCGCAAATTTATATAGAATGGTGTGAAAAAATTAAACACATAGTCCAATACAATAAATATCATCAAATAAATCAAATCTCCAATAATATTCCCATACAATGCAAGAATGTAATATGAATGCAATACATGGCTGTATGGTGGAGTTAAGGTTGTCACATAGCCTGTCATATACACCTGTTGAGCTAATGCTTCTAGACAGATCCCATGGGGGTGTCACAGACCATATAATTTATCACAATCTCAAAATATCAACTACCGCACCACCCAACTTGTGGCCAAGAACTCATGATATCAGTATCTCATCCACCCTCTACCTCATTCATGATCAAGAGTTTTTCAAGAGTGTTTTATTTGTTTTTCAAAAAGGTGGTTCCACAATTCACAATATCCCAAGTCTCCTGATATGAAATATCAAAATGCATGCAACTAAGGCACAAATATAAACGGTCAATACCTAACCTCTAATCTAGGCTAATACCTGACCTACAATCCATGCTATGCCCTGGCCCCTACCAGGACAAGGTCAGACATGACCAGTGGTCTACCTAGGCTCGTAGGCCTCGTACTAGTCAATAATATGCCCAGCATCAGTAACACCTCTAACGGTGTATAGCCTCTAACTACGTAGACTCTAACTAGGGGTATACAGAATGTACTAATTCCTCATTTATACATTGCTATGTGGGAGGATATATGCCAATTTATGGGAAATGCTTGGGCCTTTAATTGTATGAGGATATAGTCTATCACCAAATATGGCATCATCAGTCATGTCTATGTTCAAGCAGGATCTACTATACTGTAGGACATTACAAGAAGGCCAGCTAGCAAGGTGAATAATTAGGCCCCCGGCTCATCATAGTCTATCTAAGGCTCAACTCTACAGACTCTGGTTAGCTAGTCCGACCTACAGTGATCTATGCCTCTTGAGTCACACCAGATATAAGCATAACAATCTATCGATCCTAACAAACATAGTTCTAAAGCATCACTAGCCTAAGCTTAGACTAAGGTACAATAATCATAAGATAGTCACAATACAATAGGAAATCACAAATGTGGCAGACAATCAATATATTAGTTCCTAAGGATTCTCGATAGGTCAAACAACCGCTCTATTAGTCCCAGACAATCATAGATACAACAGGAATTTAGTATGCCTCTCACTAGTGTCCTCGACATGTTAAACAAATACTTAATGGTCATATATATCAGCTAATATAATCACACTCAATATGTAAGGCCACCAACCCATCCCCCTGCTCAATATTCATACAACCCAAACCATATTTACATGTTCAACTTAGTCTAGAAGGAGAGGGGAGAATTGTTGCCTACCTGTATACCGATTGTGTGTGTTCTTGGTCACTCTACCGTCACAGTACCCTTGCAAACAATCTTAGAATACTGCCAAGATGTCAAAAATAGAATCACAACATCAATATGATTATTTCGACACTAAAATCATAGGAAATGGACTTTAACAATTCTCGAGCTAACAAGTAGGAAAATGGACCCGCACTGAAATCTTGAAATAAATCTTGTATAATAATCCTTATACTTACCAGAGATTATACCTCAAATTTAGGCTCAATCTAATACTTGAAACAATATAAAATAGCCCAACAAATATAAGATATTTCTTTACATAAATAACAAGATAGGCAACAGGCTCAACAAATCATTTACCTCAAATGTAGCTGAATTGAAAAATTCTGACAATAACACAGCATGCGTCTCAAGAAAACACATAGAATAGACCCAAATTTCACTAAAATTTAATACAAAATGACCAAAAATTCGCATTTCAAAGTTCCTAACAATCAATACCCAAACACAACAGCAAACAAGTGAAATTTACTTTGAACGGCATGCCAAACTCAATTTCTGGTGCTTTCATGATGTTTCTCTCAAAAAATTACACAAGTTAGGCCTTTGAATCACTGAAATCGGACTTCAAATTAAAAATAAATTGCTATTGGAACCTTTGCATAAATGAATATCATAATCTGGAAATTAGATATATATGGAACCTATATTGTCCATCGTGATTGCGAACCCTAGGGTCTGCGATCATGACGTGCCGCCTGAAAGACCATTACTATCACAATTGACAGGTGTTGCGATCGTGATTAACACATCATCCTGCACTAGATTAAGCTATTTTCAAAAATCTCGACGAGGTGTTTGGAACTCGTTCAAAATCCAATTTATACAAACAAACTATGTAACCCCCACCAAATTTGACGTTTCAGATCTAATGGCACAATCGAAATTCCTATACGAAGTCATTACACAGAAATGTGGGTTACACTTCCTAACTTCATATTTACTCGATTCCCATCAAGGGGCTCAAAACGCACACGGAAGCCTCGAGAACTGAATGAAAGGTCGTTCTAGATCAAACTCGATGTTCTGGAACTAATCACGCTGTCAAAATTTCCATTCAGTCACATTTTTAAAGAATATTGACTAAAGTCAAATATTGACTTATTTTAAAGGCTATAATGTAAAATTCAATATAAACTAATGTCGATAATCTTGGTACTCTAACCAACCATGCCTCTATCCTAATTTGTTTATTCCGAAGCTAATGGAATTTTCAGAATTTTGTTCCGAGGTCGTTTACTCAAACTTTACTGCTAAACTCATTTTTCAACTTTAAAAAGGCCATTAAGATGGAAAACTACACATCTTCCAAATGTACGATCAGGAAACCAACTATCTGTGCCAGCAAGTAAATAACTTGGGGTCACTATAGGGATGCTATAACTAGCGGGAGATACGTAAATACATATAAATGACATGAAAGGTCATTACATAGTAGCTCTTGTCTGTGGTGATACTAAGTCCGGGTGGATGATCTAGTGTTAGTTTGTCATTTTTGTTGCATTCAAGTATTTAGCGTATTTTGTATCATATTGCACATCTATGCTTAACCTGTATTTATTGGCTATATTATACCTTTTCCTACTGGTTGTTATTAATTTTTACACTTCAATTAACTTCTACAAATTTAAAGTTTTGGGTTGGTTTACCTACTCGGGGTTGTAGTAGGCACCATCATGACCAGAATTCAAGTCTTGACAGTTCTTACCACTGAACTCATTAAACTTTTAAAATTATAGATTCAAAATTAGTAATTCATATATATATATATATATATATATATATATATATATATATATAAGCTATATTCCGTATGACAAAGGTATTGAGATTGAATGAACTCATTAATTATATATTATATAATCCAATACTATTAATTTTAATATACACATTTGGTTTAATTATATACAATATTTATGATGATAAGAAAAATTAGAAATTTTTACTATGATATTGCTGAAAGTTTTAAATGATTAAAGTAAATTTTAAAAAAAGTAAAAAAATATTACTTAAAAAGTCAAAAGTTCTACCAATAACCACTTAGATAGGTGTCATCCAATTTTAGAAGGAAAAAAAAAAAGACAAAATGCATAAAAGATTTAACTTTTTAATCTTACTTATAAAAATGCACACAATCACCAACACATTATATAATACTTTGAACGCAGACTTACATATCTATATTAAATATTTTTTTATAACACTACCATTCATAATAATTCATCTTTTGTCTAGATTTTGAGAACCAGAGTTCCTGTGTAAATACCAATGTAAATAAAATCATTCTTTTTATCATTGTCTACCATTAAGTAGACATAACAAAGAATTATCTACTAACCATTAGTTAGAATTGGTGCAAATTTTTTTTTACAGTAAGGGTGCCAAATGAGCAGATTCGATTAAATTCAAATAAGTTAAAATGAATTGGATTAATAAATGAGTAGACTGTTATTTATATTGAATGAGTTGTGTTAAAAGTGAGTTATAATCCAACTCGCCTAATTCTTACTACATTTTAAATTTCTTAATTTTTTAAATATATTTTTGTTTATGTAAGAAACTTTTTTTCTTTATTATTATCATATATAAAAGGCATATCGAATTTAAAAATATTTTCACAAGATTTCTATGAATTAATTTAACTACGTATTAGCCTAATCTGGATTACCTATCAACTCAGTCTTAACTTACATATCAGCCTAATTTTTAATAGACTAAACTGTGTTTGGTGGATTGTTGTCTCACATATTCAAAATAGTAAATAAAAAATAATGTAAATATATATATAAAAAAAATCGTAGTCAACATAATTCACTGTGTATTCTTAAAGAATTTAATTCTTTCACTGTACTCGAGGTTGTGCATTATTTTCTTCTGATGTAAAATGAATAAACTGCTAAAGAAATAGCAATACCTTGACCTTCAACAACTTCAGCGAACTCAAAAGTCAGCAACGAAATCACATAAAGACTCTATTTGGTTTGTAAGAGAATATATGTTGAAAAAGGAGGAGATTTGACATTTGGAAAGTACTGTCATCCTCTATATTTATAGTCAATGAAATGGGATGAAATGGTAAAAAGTCTATTTTGAACAAGCATGGAGTCCTTCAGAGAAGGAGATGACTGTTTGAAAGTAACAAATACTTTCCGCAAACTTTAAATTAATTAATCAGTAATATTAGGAAAAAGAAAATTTAATGTGAATGATAAATAATTTTTAACTTAAAAACTATCAATCAATCAAGCACATCATCAACCTAATTTTTAATGAACTAAAATGTATTGACGAAAATTTTGCTCATAAAATAGTAAACCAAAAATAATATATAGATGAAAAAAAAGAAATATTCTAGTCCACATAATTTACTTTGTGTCATTAAGGAATTTAATTCTCTCACTGTACTTGAGATTGTGGATTATTTTCTCTCAAGATAAAACGAATAAACTTTGAAGCAGTAACAGTATCTTGAACTTCAATAACTTCAATGAACTCAAATGTCAGCAACGAAATCACACAAAGACTTTATTTTATTTATAAGAAAATGTATATCCAAGAAGGAGGAAATTTGATATTTAAAAAGTGCAATAATCTTCTCTATTTATAGCCAACGAAATAGAATGAAAAGATGAAAAGTATGTTTGAACAAGCACGGAGTCCTTTGGGGAAGGAGATGATTGTTCATAAGGAACAGGTCTTTCCGCAAATTTTAAATTAATTAATAGTAATATCAAGAAAAAGAATATTTAATGTGATTGATAAATAATTTTTAACTTAAATTATCTATCAATCTAGCACATCATTAGCTGATCAAAGTCAAAGCCGAGCGAGAAATGACGGTGTGAGGGACTACCCTATACTTAATCCTTTAGAAGCTAATTAAAGTGTTTTTTTATAAGGATAAACTATTTCTCTATTTTACCAATGAGTGACAAATGACTCTTCATTTTTTCTTCACTTGATTTCCCCACATTTTTTTAATTTCTCACTCTTCAATGCATGCCTTACTTAAACCCAACACAAATCGATAACCCACTCAAATGAATTGGACGGATCATACTTTCATGGACTAACATGTCCATCCAAACAAAGCTCACCAAACGTATTGTTTTTTTAAAAAAAAAAAAAGCTTTTTCACACTGATGGGATGAACATTTTACTTCAGGTTTTATCAACCCATTGACTTTAGCTTGATTAAACTTTACATTCTTCCTAAGCAAGTACCAACTCTCTTAATTGAACTAATTTTACTATTACCAACATTTGGTGCTTTCGGGTGGCTGCCTGCGTTATGATGAAGTATAATAATGCTAAAAGAATTGATTAAAAATAATTAGTTTGATTAGGATTGATGTGGAGAATAATTAAGCACATGAAACGAGCAAGTTAGATATCATCAGTCAGTTTTGTCAGATCAGTATTTTCCAAGCAGTAAATTCTTGGCCTCACCAAATATATTGAAGTATTGAAAATTAATATTAATTATTGATTATGGTAAATTAATATGATTAGGTCAAATATTGGATTGGTATAATCTTTTACAAATGGTACCAAATTATATTAAAAAGGAAAAGTTCTTGAATGATAAGGCAAAATATAAGACAAGAAACTCAACATTCTTATTGGACTATCCGTCCTAACTTTCTTTTCTGGTAAAACTATACCCCCGCCCCCTCCACAACCTTCCTTATATTAAATGGGAAAGATCTAATAATATTTTTAGCATAATAGAAATGATTCAGAAATATTTTTTTTTTGTGGTCAAAATTATTCGTAAAGTATAAAAATAATTCAAAAATTGTCCGTTTCATCTATTGGATCAAAAATGCGCTTAACATATTAGAAATGATAGAAATTTTCCCTCCTTCTACCTAAAAATATGCTTATCAAATATTAAATTAAATATTATTTAATATACTTGTATTTTATTCTATCTTAATATATTTTATTAATAATATAATATTTTTCTAATATCAAAATATTTTCTTAAAGTTATTTCTAGCCGTCCAATTTGAATAAATTAAAACTCAAATTTTTAATTCATTTACTTCTATTAACATCTTAGTTATATTTTTTTATTACCGAATAATTTTAGTCTTTTGAAACTACTTAAATTTTTCTATAAATTATATTAAGTGATACTGTATTTATACTCAAAAGAAAAATTCAACAAGTATAATCTTTTTCTATGCATACATATTGAAATTCCCCTTTCCGTAACTAAAACAATGTTTTCATACAATATACATCCAGATTAATTCATAAGTTAATTCATATATTTTATTTATGAGATAAGTATCGAAAAGACAAAAACACACCTAAAATATTCATCTTTTTTAGTTTCATATCTAAACTATTGAAAATGTGAGTTTCATACCTAAATTATCACTTATTGGTTTGAGAAACACACCTCATGTGTAATACTCTCTCTTTTATTGGAGAAAATATTGCCACATGGCATGCCACATTGACACAAATTAAATAAAATATTAATGTTAGTTAAAATTAAAAGATTAAAGTATAAATATTCTTCCAAAAAATATTATTTTTTAAAAATATAAAATTTAAAATATTTTTCTTACCTGCTCCATTGTCCACACCCCCGAATACGCCCTACCCACCCCCCAATAATTTCCACCCTTTTATTTTTTTGAATCTCTTCATAAAATATTTTTAAAAAGTTCAAACTTCAGTCCCTACTTCACTCCTACCTAAAAAATTAATTTTTTTAAACTAAATAAAATTCTATCCCACCTACATCTAATCCTCCGCTCCTAAATTTTTTAATCTTTCTTTTATTTTTTTTATAGATACATACACATATTTTTAGAAAAATATTTTTTCAACGTGTTTATTGAAAATAACCGAAATAAAAAAATTATTTAAAAAAATATTGTGACAAATAAAAAATAATTTTCTAAAAGTAATTAAAAAAATATAAAAATAGAGGATTAAGTGGGTAGCGTAGAATTTTTTTTCTAAAAAAATTAAAACAATATCTAAATTATTATTTTAAGAGGGAGATGAAGTAAGAATTTTTTAAGAAAATTTACAATTTTTGTTTGGGGGGATGGGGCGGAGGGGGGGTACAGTGAGAGGAAGTGGTGGGGTGGGGTAAAACAAATATTTTATATTTTTTAATAATATTTTTTTGAAATAATAATACTTTAATATTTAATTTTAACAAATACCATAATTCATTTATTTTTTGCCAAGGTGGAATGTTTTGTCCATGTAGAGTGTGATGTGACATTTTTTAAAAAATAAAAAAGAGAGTGCAGTACACACACTATGGTGAGAGCGGAATAAAAGATAGAGAAGTGTTTCTCAAACTAACAAGTGATAGTTTAGGTATGAAACTCACACTTCCAATAGTTTAGGTATAAAGCCCGAAAAATGAGGATAGTTCAAATGTATTTTTGACGCTTATCTCTAAAATAAAATAAAATACGAGGAATACTAAACTAACTGCTTATGATATACAAGTCACACAATTGGAGATAGCTACAGATTCACTCAAAGTAATCAACAAGAAATTACACAAGCTGACCTGCTAGCTAACGAAGGCCAAAAGCAAGAAACGGATCACCTTTTTGTGGAATGGACAATTCCTCCCATGTTTGTTAGAAATGCTTTTGAGGCAATATTTTTGGTTGTACTCAATTTAAGGCCTCAAACTATAATGCTAGCAATAATGCTGCTATTTATGTGTACTATGATGCATAATAGCTAAACAAAAAGAAAAAAACTAACAGACAAATGAAGAGAAAATATTCTTTCAATCTTTTGAAGTTCAAAAAACAAAGGATAAAGATTGTTTCAGTTGTATAGGAGTCAATCACGATAGACCAATAAAAACTATTGAACATCTTTTCCCGCTATATTCTATCTTCACATACAAAAGCCTTGAATATTTCGAGAAGTGCTAGTGTATATGAAGGATTTTGGTTTTCACTGACAAAAAAATATAAATATTATTAAATGACAAAATAAATTTTTAAGTGTAGGAGTCATTACTTTTTTTGGTTTATCAAAACTGACCTTGTAGAGACATTTCCTTGAGTTGGGCTTCCAAAAATAGGAACACAATCTAGCCAATTGAAAGATGTGACACTCTGATTTTTTGGCATTAATTCAGCTTTGAAATTGTCAAGTTCTAGCAACTCATCCCATTCATTCCATCCATCCAGGAAGTAATCATTTGAACTCGGTGAAGCTACTAAAGGAACTTCAGGTGGTTGAGGTTTGTATGCTCCTTGAAATAATTTGTCAAAATTTGTAGAGGAGTCAGTTGAAATTAACGTATTGGAATGATGTTCCTCATTGAATTTCACTGACGTAGTTGATTGGACGTTTGGAGCTTGTTGAGATTGGTATTTCTGTACAAAGACCATAAAGATGAAATAAATTACAAAAATTTGACAAAAACTCATATCATAAATTTCATAAGTAGAACATCTCATCTACTTTTTTCATACTCGGATACCTGTAGATGGTAGGTGAGAAGTTTTTTAGTCAAATTTGGCACACCCAGCCTCTCCAAAACATGCCTAGGACGGACTAAATCGACATGGCAAGACATACAATGAGAATTCAATATTAAAATTATGATCATTCAGAAAATGTCTAGTTAAGATTTTACTTCACAAATATTCTTTTTTTTTTCTCATTCTTTGTGCAGGGTTAAAAACTAAATCTTAATATACTTACCTTTTTCTCCTAACTCATGAACAACCTCGCTTAATTTTCTGTCAAGGTCTGGCGTCCATTTCATGCATCTTCTTTTCATTTGTGGTCTTCCTACACTTGTTTCCAAAATCAAAGAATGATTCACCTCTTTCGCTGAACTGCCATGCTTTGAACTTTTGTCTCCTCTGCTAAGCTTTTTCCCTTTCCATCTTGTAGTTTCTTAGAACAAGATGTGTTGTCCATTACTTCAACTTGATTAGCCTCCTTGTGTTGCAATTTTTTATTTTCCTTCTTATTGTGCCAATACACATGCCGCCACACATTCTTGAGTCTCGTTGATGAAATGAACTGCTTATAAATGAGAAATACCCCTGCTGCAATTGCTTCTTTTACTATTTCCATCGTCGTCTCTGCAGACATCACTAAATTAAAAATGAAAAATTAGAACCAAACATCAAATGAGGTATTTAGAATTCTTGAGAAAAGTTAGACATTCATAAATATATACACCATTTTAGTAAATAACATATATAAATGTAGAAACTACATATAACACTAATGTAGCAGTCAATTTTTTTACATTATTATAATTGTAAATAAAATTCAATAATAGTGATGGGTGATATTAACATGCCTAAATACACTTTTGAATAATGCACATTAAACTACGTACAATAGTAAAGATCTCGAGAAATAGACTTACAAATAATAGGTTTGCCTTTAATGAGTGGAGTGGACTTTATGAACTCAAGGTAATCCATTTTCGGCATGTTGAGATCCACCATAACCAAGTCGAATTGGTCGATATGTTCCCGGAGGATGGACAGAGCTACAGTTGCTTGTTCGATTGCAGTCACTATTAACAAAAATCAAACTCAGAAAATATCTCAAGAAAATTATATATGTATGTTATTATGTGGATAAAGGTAGTACGGTGTGACTAAAAGTATTGCTCTATTGGAAGCATAGAAAGGGATAGTTGATTGATACTAGGTTACTAATATCATTCAAGTTTGCCTGAGAATCCAACTGATTCTTTTCCATTTAAACTACAACTCAATTAGCATGTTGATAAATTTGACAATTAACTGAATATATTTTTATAAGGTTGAATATATTGACAATCTCTTACACTTGAGGAATTTTTTTTTTTAAAAACATTTGAACTATGACATGATCCGATTAAGCATCTGAACACATAGATAGTTCAAACTAAAAATCTAGAAATTGCTAATGCATATGTTCTCAAGCATCCATTACATAAATAATTTAACAACTTAATTTGACTCCATTTGTTTTGTTCTCAGGCATCATAAGTAACAAATTTCAACTATTAATTTATCAAAACAAAAACAAATCTTACAAACTCATCAAACCTGCACTCAGCCATACATGAAACACATGTTAAAATTGACTGAAATCTTTAGTCAAAAAAATAAATAAACTTTTTCTTCAAATTTCAACATTTAAATCTACTCCAAAAAATTTAAATTTAAAACATAAGTCCATGTATAAGGAAAAAAAGCAATCATTAATTGTACAAAAATTCACTTTTTAATAATAGACTATAAATACAAATTTTATCAAAGATCCAATAAGAAATAGGGGGAAATGGCTCAATACTTATGAGAGAAAACTTAAATAAATGTAAGATTAATGTACCTTTAAAAGAATTCTCTTCAACAATTGTTGTTACGTTTGAAAGAGAATTTTTATCATGATCAACTAAGAGAATTCTAAGGCCAACATAGTTTGGAGGAACATCTAGATTACTAGTTTTCTCGCAATTGATGGAAGTATCAAAATTCATTTTTTCGTCAGTGATGATTTTGACAGTGCAAAACAAAAAAGATTTTTTGAGTGTTTCTTCTATTTCTTTGATTTTTATTTTTTTCTTTCTACCAGCTTATATCAAATAAAGGAGAAAATTTATCCAATTACTTACACACAGAAGGAAAATTTAGATTTAGAAAATCTATTTCTTTGTAGCAAATAATAACTAGTGTAGTTAATATATTAGGGAGATTTAAGTAGACAAGATGATGATAATCTACCCATTTGTGTTCAAAATAATTTAGTCTTGATTATTTAGGAGACACAAACGATATTCATTACTCCCCTCATCTCAATTTATTTATTTTACTTTTTTTAGTCTATTAAAAAAGACACTCTTTTTTTTTTGGTTTAATTCTACCTAGTCTATTAAAAAAGACTGTTTGTTACGCTCTGTAAAATTATCAAAATATCCCTAGATGAGAGATTGCCCACATAATGTATAATCCCAGACCTTTTCGGCAAATTCGAGACAAAAATCATGATCAACATGAAATATTGAGTGGAAAAGTGGTCTCGGTTGAATCTTAGACCAACCATATCAAAAGATATTTTTTAGGGAAAAGATACAATTTCCAGCAAGGCACGCACTTTGCAGACTTGTCGTAGATTTGCATTTAAAACTGTTTTGATCAGAAAATTTTCATAAAAAATACACTGTGAGGGACCAGGTCCACGACGCAGGCTGGGTTCCCCATAGTTCAAAATTTTCAGTTTTTGTGAGGGGCATTCGAGACTTTTCCTTATCCCTCTTAAACTTAAACCATGACTAACTCAAGACATTTTTTTACTAAAAAAGGGTTTCTACACCTATTTCCAAGTCTTTTACGCATTCCATCAAAAGAAACTAGGGTTGAGGAGAGGAGAAAGGGCTAGGGTTCAAGGACTTTAAGTCAGAATCTTGCCAAATTGCTTGTCTGTCTTCATCCCAGGTATGTAAGGCTAAACTAAATCATGGAATTATTCTTCCATCTGCCACATTGATGGTAATAGAAAGATTGTGAAAGTATTGAGTATACCTGCATTTTCTTTGAAGGTTTCTTGTAAACTATATATTTTATGTACTTTTATATGCTTGATGATCATCATCATAACGACTCGGTCCCGATCATGATGGCGCTTGCTAGATCTTGCCTACAGGCAAGCCAATTACCCAACCCCAGGGTACTTGCTCTAGCTTTCTAGTCTAAACTATAACCAATATGACAATATACATAACCAAAACCTACTCAGAACCTGGAAGAATACTGTACAGAGCTACAATAGACACAAGGACATATCATATACATATATCAATAATCGTAAAATATATAAAACCAGGAGTGCACCTACAAATACATAAACTCTATTGCGTAAGGCCAATGTCGGAAAGCAGAAGAAGGCTATCACAAGGAAGGAGACTCTGATGAATCCAGAGCTGTCGGTGCTCACCTAAAAGAATTCTCTTGTGCGCTCTCAAATCCCCAACTTAGCAATCATGGCTTGTACCTGGACCTGCACCATGGGAAGATATAGAAATTTAGGGGGTGATTGATCACGCTCAAATAGTACCTCTCGCTTTTAGGATAAAGAGATTGTTGTCAAATATAAAACCTAACCATAGGTTAGGGTCGAATCCCAAGGGAATACGGGGTTTTGCTGCATTGATTCACTAACAATCATTTCAAGCATCAAATAACTCTATTCTCAAAAAGAGGGGTTTTGCAATAATATGTAGTAAAGTAAAACTATAGTAAGAAAATGTAGAGACAATCAAATTGAAGAGCAACTAGGGAAATTGTGTTCCCCATGATTCACTAATTCAAATACTCCGAATAACACAACCTAAATTAGGACATTGCATGCAGGACGGTAACTTAGGTTCTTCCAACCCTTGGGCAAAGGTGAAAGTTGAATTTCACTATAGAGCTTAGCCGGCTACCATAGTCTGCCAAAGTAACCATTACCTATTGTCCCAGTCAACCTTGTCACGATCCAACCCCGTGGGTGGTGACTAGTGCCCGATTGGGACACCCAGACACTACTACTAACCAAAACCCGACTATAATGACCCCGAATTTATAGAAAATTCGGCAGAGCTTCCTCTGTTTTACTAACTACCCACCTGCATACAGAAACATCCCAGCAAGTCACAAATACGAATATATAAACGCGGGCCGACATATCGCCGTCCTTGACTTACATATTATCGTACAGAAATAACATATGTATCGCCGTCCCTGTCTCCCATGCTAAGCATAGGTGAGTCGGGCGTTACGTATCGCCATCCCCGTACACACCTATCATAAAACTAAAGCAGCCAGTGTGAGTTGGGCATTATGTATCGCCGTCCCTGTCTCCCATGCTAAGCATAGGTGAGTCGGGCGTTACGTATCGCCATCCCCGTACACACCTATCATAAAACTAAAGCAGCCAGTGTGAGTTGGGCATTATGTATCGCCGTCCCCATACCCAGCTAGCGTACCTCACAGTGAGCTGGGAGTTACAAACTGCCGTCCCCGAACCCACCGTCAAACAGCCTAACTCCGGAGTAGGTTACATGTACCAAATCATCACTATAAGTTCCAAACCTAACCAAAATATTCTTATGCAAGGACAAAGTCATACTTGAGATTAAACAATAATTATAATATCCAATCTATAACATACACATTTCTACGGGACATTTCAGAACTAAATCCAAAGCAATTCTTTCAAAACTTAGCAAGTTATACATATTCTTATAATTTCCAAACTTCGAAGACCTATCACAAGGATCTAGACATAGCATTTAACCATAACTATACAGGCAATTCTAGCGCTACTATTCAAACTCACATAGTTTGCAAACTTATCCAACTCTCACAACTTACTAACTTATCCGAACTTTCCCAATTCACAAGCTTATCAAACTCTCGCAATTTACCAGCTTATCAAACTTTCCCAAATTACAAACTTATCAAACTTTCCCTATTTACAAACTTATCAAACTTTCCCTATTTACAAACTTATCTAACTTTCACAATTTACAAACTTATCAAACTTTCACAACTTACAAACTTATTAAACTTTCCCTATTTAGCAACTCTAGAAAATTCATGAATTAACCTAGATTAAATATCTATTAAACTTTCCCTATTTAGAAACTCTAGAAAATTCATGAATTAACTTAGATTAAATAACATACTGCTATGACACCAGAAGTACAGATTCACATGTTTTCGGAAGATCTGCCGAAGTCCACAAGAGCTTTCTTTCCACTTTTTGAGTTATATGATGACTACTCAAGACTTATTTTGAGGTGCTTCATCACCACTACCTAATCTCTACTCCACTCCCTTTAACATGTAGAAGGATTAGCGTTAGTAATTACAACTAGTCACTCAACAATCCAACATTATCAGTACTAGAGTACTTTGGAAAAGTAGCAGGATTAGCGTTAGTAATTATAACTAGTCACTCAACAATCCAACATTATTAGTACTAGAGTACTTTGGAAAAGCAGAAGATTAGAGAAAGTGCATTGTTGCTTTAAAGTATCATAAGGTTACAAAGAACTAATATAAATCACACATTTGCCCGTAGTGCGAGAATAGGTTCTTTTGAGGTTCATAGCGCAATCTATATTTAACTAAATCATGCCCAAAAGAAAGAAGATGCTTTACATACCTCTCTTTCTTTGTCCAACTTCCCCAACGTCAAGCCAATCCAACTTACTCTTAACAAGATATCCATGCCGAAACATCTCGTACCAGAGTTATGTCAAATCGCCTGAGGAAGTGTCATAGAATCCTATTAATGCAGATATGGGATGTGATAAATTAAGTCAATGTTAAATATTAGAGCTACACCTTATACATGATGGTAAGAGCAGAAAAACTTCAAATATTTCCCCTTCAGAACCATTTCAAGTAAACCTTAATCTCAGCAGAGTCTCAGAAGGGAAGTTGAGGCTTCTTAACTATAATATC
>DF359705.1:0-24496 GCA_000787875.1 Solanum virginianum
AATCTTTGCAACACAACCCTCAAATGCCCCATATGCTCCTCCCTACTACATGAATAAATTAATATATCATCAATGAAGACAACAAAAAAGGAATCAAGGTAGGATTTGAAGACCCTATTGATTAGGTCCATGAAGATGGCCGGTGCATTGGTCAACCCAGACGACATCACAACAAACTCAAATGCCCATATCTAGTCCAGAAAGCTATCATAGGAATATCACATTCCCTTACCCTCACTTGATGATACAAGGACCGAAGATCAATCTGAAAGAAATAGCTAGCCCTATGCAATTGATCAAACAAGTCATCAATCCTTGAAAGAGGATACCTATTCTTGATGGTAACCCTATTGAGTTGCCGATAGTCAATGAACATTCTAGGTGACCTATATTTTTTCTTCACAAACAACACTGGAGCACCACAAGGTGATTGGCGAGGCCTAATAAATCCCTTCTCTAAAAAATCTTTGAATTATTCCTTTAACTCCTTCAACTCAGCTAGGGCCATATGGTAAGGGAAAATGGAGATAGGTTGAGTATTGAGGAGGAGGTCTATATCAAAATCTATTTCCTTTCGGGAGGAACACTAGGAAGGTCATTTGGAATGAAATTAAGAAACTCATTTACAACCAGAACTGACTCTATGGAAGGGACTTTGGATTCCACATCTTTAACCCTCACTAGATGGTAAAGACACCTCTTAGAGATCAACTTACAGGCTTTAATGCAACAAATGAATCTACCGAAGGACTTTAGACTCCACAACCCTAACCCTCACAAGATGGTAAAGACACCCCTTAGAGATCAACTTACGGGCTTTAATACAAGAGATGAACCTACCCTTTGACTTTCCCACTCAAGGAAGGGTTCATTAGGGAATTGAAACTTGACCCTACGTGTTCGACAATTAATAGAAGCATAGTAGGCATGCAACCAATCCATCCCGAGAATGACATCAAAATCTACCATGTCTAATTCAACAAGATTACAAGGCAACAACTTATACAAAATGCAAATAGGATAACTTGTATAAACTTTCCTAACAACAATAGAGGCATCAATAGGAGTAGACACTTCATATGACTCATACAATAACTCGGGGTCAATATGGAACTTTCGGGCAACAAAAAGGGTAACAAAAGAAAGAGTGGCACCCAGATCAATCAAGCATATACATCAAAGTCAAAGATTTTCAACATACCAATAACAACATCGGGAACCTCACCAAACCCTTGCCTTCCATGTAAAGCATAAAATTGATTGTGTCTTACGGCACCACATTGAGGATCACCTTTACCCAATAGAACCACATTTACACCCCCGACCCTTGCCATGACTTCTTGGACAATCTATCTTCTTGTGACCAACCTCCCCACATTTATAGCATGCATCAGAACCCTTCAAACATGGACACCTATGGCCCCCTCCATATTTAGGACACACATCAATGGGAGCCATACCACCAACACCTTGAGGCCTAGGAAAGTCATTGGCAAACCCATTGTTAGTAGCATGAGAGGGCCCTTGGCCTTGATGGAACGTGCCACCCCTTTGGAACTTACCCCCAAGATGGGCCCTTTTGGCCTCATGACCTCTCCTCTTCCTCAACTTATCATCCTCCATTTGCTAGGCATAAGTCATCAACCGAGACAAGTCTATGTCATTAATTAGCAAAGCGGACAGGTTTTCCTCACTCACCAAGTCGGAGACCCCCATCACAAACTTGTTTATCCTAGATCTAGGATCGGCCACCAAATGAGGAGCATACTTTGAAGTTGATTAAACTTGAGGGAATACTCCCTCACTCTCATAGCACCTTGTTTCAAGTTCATAAACTCCACCAACTCAGTTTCCCTAAGCTCAAGAGGAAAAAATCGATTAAGGAAAGCCAATTTGAACTCCTCCCAAAGCACCATATTACCAATTACCTTCTCACCTTCCATTGATCATACCAAATTTGGGCTACCCCTTTGAGTTGGTAGATCACCACCTCAGCTTTATCATTTAACCCAACACCCATGATATTCAAAATCTTATAGACCTGATCAATGAACTCTTGTGGATCTTCATTCACCTTTAATCCCTAGAAGATCGGAGTATTCATCCTCATGAAGTCTCTTACCCTAGCTCTCGGGGTTGTAGCATGAGAGGCTATGGACCTTTGATGTCCTATTTTGCCACAATTTGGGCAAACATAGTGAGAGCATCCCAGAGCTCACCATTGATAGGTGGCTCCTCAGGCGTTTGGGCCCTTCTTCCTAGAGTGCTTGGCATGATCTGGCACAGCAAAGAACAATTGTTAAGGGAATAACTTACCATGACTCTATAGCATGACTTAGAACATGAAGAAGGTAAATATTTCCTAAAATGCCTCATAGCCTCCTATTCATAGTTATTGCACGCTTCACAACCATGAATAGCACTTTAATTGGCGTGGTGTGTTGGACTCTGAAGATCTATCAACCTAGTGCTCTAAAACCAAGTTTTTCATTACCCAAACCTAGAGCCTGAATGTGACACGGCAATGGAGAACCTGAAGGAACCCCAAACAAGCCTCTTAACTTATCATTACACATCATTGATCATGGAAGCACATAAATGACATAAAGCGTAAGAATAGGGAAAACGAAACTAAGGGGAAAGTTTACATAAACATCATAATCAAGAGACAAGAGTCAAAACTGATATCATAGAAAAATATCATGTCCAACAAATAGCTCTAATACATAGATAAGAGCGGGAGCCAAGACAAGCAATTGGGTTCACCCTCATAGTCAAAATAGAACATAAAGAATAAAGTCTTAATACATAATAAGGGCAATATAGACTAAGGTCCCCAAAGTGGAGGACTCACAACAAGCTTGAGTACTACCTATCTAGCCACTTGAAGGAGGATGATCAACTTGGGCATCGATTCATACATAGTGATATCATATAGGAAAGAGTATGCGTTAATACGTTTGAATGTACTAAGTATGTAGGATGTAATGCAACAAGAGATAGCCACCCTAATCAAAATGCATATCAATGGGTAATAGGCATAATATAACAATATGGCATGTATAATTGATGCATAAGTGAAACATGCTTAAGTAATTCATGCTCATATATGATATCATATATGAAGAATAGACCAAGCTAGATTTCCAAAGTACAAACCCCTTTGTGGGTTAGTGATGATAGCATCCATCACCCTAGTGTGTCAGGTATAAACCCCTCATCTATGTTAGTGCCAATTTCACCTACCACCCTGGTGTGTGAGATACAAAACCCTTATCTAGGTTAGTGGTAATTTCACCTACCACCCTAGTGTGTGAGGTATAAACCCCTTATCTAGGTTAGAGGCAATCTCACCTACCACCCTAGTGTTAAGCTACTAACCCCTCAACTAGGTTATCCGGGCTCTTAGTCCCCCCGATCTGGCATGGTCTAATACAACACTTTATATACATTACATCATATGCATATGTACATTTCATTATCATAACATCATTCATATCATATCTCATTCTTTGGACATTCAATTCGTCAAGAAACTACATCCGGACATTTTAACAAACACTTAGAAGGTGTGTAATGCTAGTACAAAACCATGGAATGTAGATATGAAATCATATAAGAAAATCCATTGTAAAACCATCAATCAACACCTTGCAACACCCTCTAGCAATATACATCAAAACCTCTCATCAAATCTTACATTAGATCCAAGATTTATAGCTCAAAATATAGCAAAACAGTCATAACTTTACACAGCTTTAACATAGTTCATAAACATGTTCATACTAGTAAACCCAACTAAAAAATCAACTTGAAATCATGCAAATTGAGTAAAAAGAAGATTAGGGAACCATAGGTCGAAGAACCCAATGGCTAAAACCCACATAACGTAACTTTAAGCAAGCTCTTGATGAAGATTAAAAATGGAGGCTTGAAGCTTGAAGAAAATCCTTAGTTCCGGATGAAGGTTTTAAGACTTAAATTTAGGAGTGACAAATATAGCTAAGTGTTTGAGAGGATATTGGGGAATGTTTAGGATGATATGAGGGTAAAATATGACTAACTATAGCTAAAAACACATTTGAGAACACTTAGGACCAAGAACCAAAAGTCTTGGACCGAGATAGAAAAACTAGACACAAAAATGTATAGAAGCCCGCCCTTGGCACGTCATGCCAAGGGCGCGGATCGTCTCTACAAATCATATTTTTGTGATTTTTAATTGTGCTACGGTTGCTCTTACATCGGGATTAGACCCTTGTACCCCTAATTTTGACCCCTAAACAAGATTAGGAAGTAGAATTTTCAATATTGCACATGGATTTTGAGATATATGGAATTTAATATTTTAGGCATTTCGAGGCATATTTTCGAGCACTTTTTGGGGTCGTTTCACCGAGTGAGCAACTAAACATACTAGTTAACTAACTAAGGGCCAAAAGAAAAGTAGGCAGCATAATTCCTAAAAAACAAAGCCTGGACCATTTAAGAAATGACCTGGTCAACAACAAACCAAGTACATCAAGATAGGTAAACCAAAATGATAACGTACTAGCTAGTCTATAAGGCTACACCAATAGAGGTACTGGCATACACATTATATATACATGCTAATTCTATAAAAGGAGACTAAAAGGTATAAAAGATCCAACATAAAATAACATATCCATAATAGCCTCTAAGAGAACCACTTATACTACCGGGACAAGGCCCCAACTATAACCAACTATACAACAAAAAGTAAGCATCCTACGAAGGCTCCCAAAAGAGGTGGATCTTACAAACTCACAGTTGAATAGGGCTCCTACTGGAGGGGTAAATCAGAATCCCTACTTGAACTTGTACGCATGAAATAAAATGCAACATCCCCAGGTAAAGGGACATCAGTACGAATAAACATGTACAGGTATGTAAGGCATGAAGTAAAATCTTAGATAACTGTAGTAAAAAGGGATTTCTAGAAATACCACCTGTAAGCAAAATTCAGATTACCTTTATATTCAATACATAGCCTCCTAGTGATCAAATATGCATGGTATGCTTGAGTAATCGCATGTCGTGAACATATATTTAGATGTAAATGAATGACATACCCAACCAAATGCTAGCAATGGTAGTCCTTTCTCGTAGTAAATCAGTATCATATCTGCCAACCGATTATAGCTCGAAGTTCATGCATAACATAGCCTGTATGATATGATTATTGAATGCACATAGTAGTCCATCACATATATTTAGCCAATGTTGGCTCATTAGTGCACTTATTCTCATAGTATCATAATCATTATCGTAGCATATATACATGACTCGTGGGATCTTACATGTCTTTTGAATGAGTTTGACAACGTAACACCTAGAATAAGGCCTTAGCTCTGAAAATGTTCATAACAGTTCTTCACATAGTGCTCATACTTGGTCCAGTATTGATTAGTAAAAGAAATTATTTAAAAAGAATCAAATGTCTTAGTGGTTTAAGTAGGAGCGGTATACTGAACAATAGTGGAAATCAACATGTTACTTGTTAAGTTCTTCAACTTTATTTTTAGTTTGGAAAAAGGACTAACTATGACTCCTACATTCCCTTCATAATCTATATTTATTTTAATGGAACTACACCAAGAAAAGAAACACCTCGACAAATGGATAGGTAGCCAGGAAGCTCGATAAAATGATATATTGATATCGAATATCCAGTTTAAGAAAACGAATGGAAGGTTACCCCAATACCATCATGAAAATAACTCAGCTGCAATCCCACTGCCTTTCACAAAAGGTGTTTCTAGCAACGAAATAGTAAGATATCAGATTTAACCTTTTGGGAAACTTCCCAGATTTTGTGCTAAAAGAAGGGACGACGCTTAGCCTGAACATACCTCTCCAACGATCACCTATTGCCCAAAGTTCCTTCACAAAAGTTGTTCCATACATCCTAAGCTTCACAATGACTATATGTACAAAACTTATAACCTCTTATAAATAGTCCATAATTGAGCATTAATTGGCAAATTTTCCATATAGCATTTACACGCGAAAACGTCCATAAAACTTTATAAAAATGACCATAAAGGAGCCCTAAAATTATTGTCCAAAAAGACTAGTTGCAAACCAACAATAACCAGCAAGAACACTATTTTTTATAGCCAAAAAATAGCCCCAGACACATCTAATAGTAGGTGAAAATAATTGCAAAGCGTAAGGCACATATTTCTAGGCATAGGGATGAATTTAACAGTAAAAATTACTAAAAAAATCACCTAAATTATTTGGAGACCTTGAGAGAACTTTATCTTTAGTTTATGTTCTGTTTTGCGATGATAGGGGACTGATTTGAGCTTTAAAAAGCTCAAATTAGCCGACATCTAGGTGGGTTGACCTGACCCAGCCTATGAGCTGGTTTCCTACTCGGGCAGTCCCAGTAAAATGGTCATAAAATTTTATTCTGAGGTCAATTTGTGCACTTTTTTCCAAACTAGACTCGTAGATCTTCGATTTGATATTCCATGGGCCTTCTAACTCCTTATATTTTGGGAGATATGACCTGATACATTTGACCCAAATTTAAGAAGGATTTCTTAATGAAACTTACAGTAACTTTGGCCAAGCTTATTTTGCAACTTTCTTGATTCCAAAACTTAATGTATGACCTTTGTGCTATTAAATTAACCTTTAAAAATATATTATTAGCAAATTATACACTCTTAGTCCCATCTAAAAAGTGAAAGTTAATTTAAACCTTCCAAAAAGGGCGAGGTGCCGCTCGAGCCATTTCTTTAATCCCGAATGTGTATTTATGGGATTCCTTTGTCTTGAAACTTTAAGTCCTTGATATTAAAACTTATTGGCAGCTTTATTATCCTTAGGTGCTACCAAAATCACATATTCCTTATGTAACATGCCACACTATTTATATTATGGAAGACAAAAAGCACGGGGTTTCATAGTCTCCCCCCTTAAGAACATTCATCCGCGAATGTGTCCATACAACTCATTGGTTGCATTACCATTTACCAAAAAAATGTTACATATTAGGATATATTTATTAATCTTGCAAACCATAAATCAACTTCAAAAAAAATTCCAAATACTAAGCTTCGTATAACTATTCCGCGACAAAACATATAAGTTACACTTCCAAGTCCTTTAAAATTTAGGTTATTGGAAAAAAAAGAGGATAACTGACTCACCTTAAGTTACAAGTAGTTGGGGGAAATTCTTTATCATTTCTCTTTTTTTTGATTCCCAAGTTATTTCCTCAATATTATTGTTCCCCCACAAAACTTTCGCGGAGGCCACTTCTTTATTTCAAAGTTTTCTTATGTGTCGATCTAAAATAGCCATAGTTACCTCCTCAAAAGACAAGTCTTCAGAAATTTAAATATCCTTAGTGTGAGTAATACGTGAAGGATCTCCAATGCACTTCCACAACATCGATATATGAAACATCGAATGGACTGTACCCAATTCGACGGCAAATCAAGTTCGTATGCGACCTTGCCAATTTTTTGAATAATCATATACAGTCCAACATACCTAGGACTAAGATTTTCTTTCTTTCCAAATTGCATGATTCCCTTCATAGGTGATACTTTTAAGAAGGGTCAATCTTCTACATCAAACTCTAAGTCTCGTCGTCAAACATCTGTATAAAACTTCTACTGACTTTGGGCAGTTGCAATTAGTCTCGACTAACTTTCACTTTTTCCATCGCTTATTGAACCACATTAAGACCTATCCACTTTGCCTCTCGAACCTCAAACCAACCAATCGGCAACCTACATCTTTGTATGTATAGTGCTTCAAAAGAAGCCATTTGAACAATAGCTTGGATATTATTGTTATAAGCGAATTCGATAAGAGGCAGATGTTCATCTGTGCTTCCTTTAAAGTCTAGCAAATAGTTACGTAACATATCCTCGACAATCTAAATGGTATGCTTTGCCTGTCCATCAATTGGTTGATGAAAAATGGTGCTAAGATTTAGTTGAGTGCCTAGACCCTTCTAGAAAAAGACTTCCAAAAATATGTTGTAACTTGAGCCCCTCGATCAGAGATAATAAATAATGGAGCTTCATGAAGGTGAACAGACCCTTAAATGTAAAACATGGCATAATCCCCCACTCAATATGTCATTCTTACTAGCGAGAAATGAGTAGATTTTGTTAGTCCATCAATGATTACCTAAATAGAGTCATACCTACTCAGAGTATGAGGCAACCCAGTAATGAAATCCATATTTATCATGTCCTATCATCATAAAGAAAAATCAGTATACTTAGCTAGGCCTCCGGGTCTCTGATGTTCTATTTTAACATGCTGGCAACTAGGGCATTAGTCACCCTCTTATCAATATCTTTTTCATGCCATTTCACTAAAACATCTATTATAGGTCTCGATACCTTATTTTTTATTGCCCTAGGGTGAGCCGAATATATAGGATAATAGGCCTTAAAAAGAATCTTGGCATGGAGCCCTCCAATGTTTGGCACACATAAGAGGCCCTGGTACTGAAGGACTCCATCTCAAGTTAGCTTGAACAGAGGATGTTATTGTTGTGGAATGCTTTCCCTTAATGTCATACAGTCAAGATCCTCACGTTATTACTTTTCTTACTTCAATACCAATGGAAGATGTTTGTTGTATTTTGAACAATTACACTTCCATCCTCCGCATCGACTGATTGTATCGACAAACTAGCTAGTTGAGGTAGATCTTTTATAATTTTAGCCTTATTAGTTCAAAATAGCTTAGAGCTCCCATGGACTTCTAGCTAAGTGCATCAGCAACAATATTAGCTTTACAGGGATGGTATAAAACATCAAAATCATAGTTATTTAGTAATTCTAGCCACCTCCTTATCATAGGTTCAACTCCTTTTACTGAAATAATTATTGGAGATTCTGGTGGTCGGTAAAAACATCAACATGAACACTGTATAAATAATGTCACCAAATTTTTAAGGCAAAAAAAATGACAACGAGCTCAAGATCATGGGTAGGATAGTTTTATTCATGCTTTCTCAACTATCTCGAAGCATATGCAATAACTCTACCATGCTGAATAAGAACATAACCTAGGCCAATTATTGATGCATGACAATATACAATATAGCCTTTGGTTACATCTGGAAGAGTCAAGACAGGTGCGGTGGTAAACCTTTTCTTTAGTTCTTGAAAACATTGTTCACATGCTTTAGTCCACTAAAAGTTAGTTAATTTGTGCTTCAATTTCATTACTGGTGCAGACATAGAGGAGAATCCCTCAACAAAACTTCTATAGTATTCTACCAGCCCAAAATGCTATGGACCTCTATCGGATTCAAAGGTCTCAGCCAGGCCATCACTGCTTCATTTTTCTAGCCATCAACCTTGATACTATCGCTAGTAATAACATTGCTACAAAAAGCTTAGAAGTTAACCAAAATTCACATTTAGAGAATTTAGCATATATCTTATTGTCCTAGAGAGTCTGTAATATAACTCGTAAGTAGTCTTCATGTTCAGCTTCTTACCGTGAATATATCAAGATGTCCTCAATAAACATGATCCCAAATTCATCTAAGAATGGTTTAAAGTCTCGATTCATTAGATCCATAAAAGCTGCTAGGGTATTTGTAAGCCCAAAAGACATGACAAGGAACTCAAAATGTTCATACCTCGTCCTAAATGTTGTCTTTGGAATATCAACATCCCTCACTTGCAATAGGTGGTACCCGAATCTCAAGGGAATCTTTGAAAAGCATTTGGCACCCTACAACTAGTCGAATAAGCATCAATCTGTAGAAGAGAATACTTATTCTTGATAGTGACTTTATTTAGTTATATGTCATCAATACACATCCATAAGGAGTCATCTTTCTTTCAAACACAGAGCACTGGACCACTTCATGGAGATTTACTTGGCCTAATAAAGCCTTTATCAGGCAAGTTTTTTAGTTATTCCTTCAATCTTCTTAGCTCTGTAGGAGCAATTCTGTAGGGAGGAATGGATATAAGCTGCATATCAGGAAGAAAATCTATAGCAAAATTGATATCCCTTTTCGGAGGGGAATCCCTGGAAGCTTATCAAGGAATATCATCGAGAATTCATTCACAATAGGGATTGACTAAAAAGTAAGTTACTAATATATATGTCCTATCTTCTAATAATGGTAACATGCACTTGGACCCTTTCTACACTGCCTATAATAAAGCTTATGACATTGTGCACATGGAGGAGTAGGTTGTCTCATTTGTGCAGAGCGCTCCTGTCGACGGCTCTCAGGCTGGCCTGAACTTTGCCCCAGCCCTGATGGAATATAATGATCAAATCATTAACCCTGTATCTGTGGCGGGGAAATACCCACTGACAAAGGTGGATATAGGTGAAATGGAGGCCTAAAATTACCTCGTTGCTCCCTATAAGATCCCATAGTACGAACCCTCTTATTTTTCTCCCTATATCTAGGGTTATCCTAAATCTAACAAGAAAGGTCCTTTATAGTCTAAACAAAAGCCTATATACGGGAAATATCTACACCATCCTGTAAAGAGGCTATCTTGCAGTATCTGATCAAATGATCCCCCAAACCATCCGCATAATGATGAACTCTAGTACTCATGGTACGTACAATATCTTGTGCATATCTAGCCAAAGAATTGAACCTAAGGCTATACTCCTTTACACTCATATTCCCCTGCCTCAAACTGATAAACTGGTCAAGATGGGCCTCCTAAACCTCCCATGGCAAGGAATAAGCTAAAAATGCCTAAGAAAAGTCCTCCCACTCTGCTGGCAGAGCATCAGCCCCTCTAGATCTCTCCCATGCCTCATACCATAAGATGACGACATCACGTAGTCGAAAAGTAGCCAACTTTACTACCACAATGACAAAGGCATGCATCACCCTTAACACTATATACATATGGTCTATAAAGTCCTGTGGATCCTCAATGGGACTGGACCCTATAAATACTAGAAGGGTAAAGTGAAGAAACTTTTGTACCTTAGAGCTTTCCATTTGATCCCTCGTGGCATATGCTCTCAGCTCTAGTTGTATCTGATGAATAGAAAACATCCTAATTAGAAGCCAAATAGCCTCCTTCATCCTATATTCCCTAGTCATGGGTGGGGCTAGGGTACTAGATCTCCTTGTGCCCCAACAAATGTTGGTGAATTTGCTACTATGGGCATTGGAGATTTTCTATATACCTCAATGGGGAATATATCCACCTGACCTGGCAAGGAATGATTGGTACCTTCTCTCAGGTCCATAAATATCTCACATTGTGCCATCTCTTGAGCATAGGTAGCCCATTAAATGAAAACAACATAGCACGATTCAGATTTTATATGCTCCTATAACTTTGCTCTGTAGCATGATCTATTAAGTGAAAGAAATGTAACCATCCATAAATCCCTCACAGCCTCCTGATTATAAGTGTGGTGCACAATACACCCATAAGCAAGACTTTACTAGACACGGCATTGTGGACTCCTTCGGACATGACCTACTCTGATACCATATTTGTCACACCCCGAAAAGAGGGGAGGTGCGACTGGCACTAGATACTGTTATTGGTCGAGTAAGCCATTGAATATACTAGTTAACTAATTAAGGGATAAAAAAAATTAGGCAGCATAATGCCTGAAAAAAGAAGATTGGACCATTTAGGTCATGACCTAGTCAACAACAAACCAGGTACATCAAGATAGGTAAACCAAAATAATAACATACTCGCTAGTCTACAAGGCTGCACCAATAGAGGTACTGGCACACACACTATTTATATACATGTCAATTATATGACTGGAGACTGAAAGGCACAAAAACTCCAACCTAAAATAAGATGTCCACAATAGCCTATAAGAGAACAACTTATACTGTTGGGATAGGGCCCCGACTATACCTAACTGTATAACAAAAAGTAAGCATCCTGTGAAAGATCCCAGAAGAGGTGGATCTTACCAACTCATAGCTAAATTGGGCTCCTAGTGGAGGGGTAAATCAAAATCCCTACCTGAACTTACACGTATGAAATAAAATATAGCATCCCCACATGCATGAAATAAAATATAGTGTCCTAAGGCAAAGGGACATCAGTACGAATAAATATGTATAGGTATGTAAGGCAGGAAGTAAAATCATAGATAACTGTAGTAAAAGGGGATTTTTTTGAAATACCACCTACAAGCAAAATTCAGATTACCTTCTGGTCAATATATTGCCTTCTAGTGATCAAATATGCATGGTATACTCATGTAATCGCATATTCTGATATATATATATATACATATACATAAATATATATATATATATATATATATATATATATACACTGTCCCTGGACATATATATATATATATATATATATATATATATATATATATACATAAATATATATATATATATATATATATATATATGCAAATGAATGACATACCCAACCAAATGCTAGCAATGGTGGTCCTTTCCCATAGCAAACTAGCATCACATCTGCCAACTTGTGGCCTTCTATACCATATATATATAATCATTTGGGCGAATAGGCCCCAAACCTCTAATTATTGCTCCAAATACATGCATAATGTGTCATGTATGATATGATTATTGAATGGACATAGTAGTTCATAGCATATATTTAGCCAATCTTGGATCATTGGTGCACTTATTCTCATAGCATCATAATCATTATCATAGCATATATACCTCACTCGTGGGATCTTACATGTCTTTTGAGTAAGTTTGATAACTTAACTCCACATTTAGAATGAGGCATTAATTCTGAAAATGTTCATAAAGGTGCTTCACATAGTGCTTATACTTGGTCCAGTATTGATTAGTAAAAGAAAGTATTTAGAAAGAATCAAGTGTCTTAGTGGTTTAAGTAGGAACGTTACACTAAACAATACTGGAAATCAACATGTTACTTTTTAAGTCCTTCAACTATGTTTTTAGTTTGGAAAAAGAACTGATTATGACTCCTACATTCCCTTCATAATTTACATTTTTTTAATAGAATTACATCAAGAAGAGAAACACCTCGAACAAATGGATAGGTAGCCATGAAGCCCGACAAAATGATATATTGATATTAGATGTCCAGTTTAAGTGAATGAATGCTATGTTAACCTAATATCATCATAAAAATAACTCACCTACAATCCCAGTGCCTTCCACAGGTCTTTGTAGTAAGGGAATAGTAAGATATCATATTTAACGTTTTGGTAAACTTCCCAGATTTCGTGCTAAAAGGAGGGATGGAGCTTTGCCTTAATATACTTCTCCAATGATCACCCCAATTTCCTAAAGTTCCTTCACGAAAGTTGTTCCATACGTCCTAAGTTTCACAACAACTATATGTACAAAACTTATAACAACTTATAAATAGTTCATAATTGAGCCTTAATTGGCAGATTTGGCATATAGCATTTACACGAGGAAACGTCCATAAAACTTCATAAATATGACCGTAAAGGATCTCCAAAATTATTATCTAAAAATATTAGCTACAAACGAACAATAACCAGTAAGAAGACTATTTTTTTAAAGCCCAAACATAGCTAATAGTAGGGGAAAACATTTGCAAAGCATAAGGCATGCATTTCTAGGCACGGGGATGAATTTTAACAGTAAAAAATGTGAAGAACTCACCTAAATCACTTGGAGACCTTCAGAGAACTTTATCTTCAGTTTATGTTCTATTTTGGAATGAAATGGGACTGATTTGAGCTTTAAAAAGCTCAAATTAGCTGACATATAGGTGGGTCGACCCGACCCAGCCTATGACCCTGTTTCCTGCTAGGGCAGTCCCTGTAAAATGGTCATAACTTTTTATTGTAAGGTTGATTTGATCAGTGGTTCTATGTATTGCAATTTAGACTCGTAGATCTTTGATTTGATAGGTCATGGTCTTCTGATGCCTTATATTTTTGGAGATATACCTGATACATTTGACCCAAATTTAAGAGGATTTCTTAACGAAACTTGTGGTAACTTTTCCCACCCTTTATCTTGCAACTTTCTTGATCCCAAAACTTAATGTTTCATGACCCAAGCCTAGGACCTAGATGTGACATAGCACATAGGATACCCGAAGGGACCCCAAGCAAGCTTCATAATATATCATTACACATCCTTGGCCGCGGAAGAAATAAAATAACAAGAAAACATAGAAATAGGGATAACCGAGGCTAAGGGACATCTTTCATAGCATAAAATGTCATAGAGTAAAGAGAGTCAAGGCTCATAGCATCAATACATATCTTGTCCAATAACACCTCTAAACATAGAACTTAGTGGGGGCCAAGAGAAGCAACTGGGCTCACCCTCACAGTCAAGCATATAATAAATAGGAAAGATAGTCTTTATACATAGCATAAGATCAAGTTATTGTCACCGAAGATAAGGACTCACCACTTGCTTTATAGAGAAGTCGTACTAGCCACGTGGAGGAAGAGGATGATCAAGTGGGGCTTTGGTCCCTACATAATGACATCATGTAGGCATAGAGTACGTGTAAGTATGTTTGAATGTACTAAGTATGTAGGATGCAATGCAACAGTAGATAAGAAACATAGTCAAAATGCATAATTAGGTAATAGATGAACATATAACAATATGACATGCATAAATGATACTTGAAGTAAACATGCTTGTATGTAGAACATATTACATGCGTAGGAAGAGACCATTGATAGTGACCAAGGCCTACCACCTCCTTGGTGAGGTGATTGAGGTACCAACTCCTCAACATGGTTGCATGGGCCTACTACCTCCTAAGCGAGGCAATTGAGGTACAAACCTCCCAACAAGGTTGTACGGGCCTACTACCTCCCGAGAGAGGCAATTAAAGTACAAAACCCTTCATCAGTTCTCAAGATAGATCAAAATTCATAGCTCAAAATGTGTTAAAACAGTCACACTTCTACAAAACTCCAACATAGTTCATAGTCAAATTCATAATAGAAAACCCATATGTAAAATCAACTTAGAAACATGTGTTTTAGGTAAAAAAGAGACTAGTCACACTTCTACAAAACTCCAACATAGTTCATAGTCAAATTCATAATAGAAAACCCATATGTAAAATCAACTTAGAAACATGTGTTTTAGGTAAAAAAGGAAACTTAGGCACCATCGGTGAAAGGATCCAATAGTTGAAACTCACATACCTTGACTTTGGAGAATCCTTGAAGAAGATTGGAAATGGAGACTTGAAGCTTGAGTAAAAAACCTTAAGATCCGGATGAGTTTTGGGACATGAAATTTAGGGTGAAATATTTGTCCAAGTGTTTGAGTGAGTATTGGAGAATGTTTAGTATAATATGAGGGTAAAATATGGCTATGTATAGGTATTTTCATGCATGGGAGCACTTAGGCCCAAGACCAAAAATCCTTGGACCAAAGTGAAAACTGGCAAAATGTTTACATTGGCGCGGAGAACTCTCTGGAAATCGATTTTTGGGAAATTGAAATTGTGATTCATTTTCTCTAAAATTAGGGTTGCATCCATTTTCGACTTAATTGTACCCCCTGATCGAGAATATAAGTAAGATTTTTGATATTGCATAGGGATTTTGAGATAGATAAAAATTACGATTTCGGGCACTTCTGAGGCTCATTTTTGGGCACTTTTTGGGGTTGTTTCAATATTTCTCCTTGGGAACATTCATCCCCAAATGTCAATGATATGTATATTAGAAGAGTAGTTATGAAGAGATCAATCCCAATAAGAATGCAATAATACACTTAAACACCATTTTCAAAAATCTCAACATAAGTGTTAAAATCACCATAAACTTTGGAGAAATCATTAATAAACCGATGGTAGAAGCCTGCATATACAAGAAAACTCCGGACGCCCTTCATAGAGATTGGAGGTGGCAACTGCTCGATAACCTCAATTTTCGCCTTATCCACCTCTATGCCCTTATCAGAAATCTTATAGCCAAGGACTATGCCCTCTTTACAATGGAATTTCTCCCATTTTAGTACCAAATTAGCTTTCTCACAATATTGTAGTACTCTACTAAGATTCGATAGGCAATCATCAAAGGAATCACCCACAATAGAGAAATCATCAATAAATACCTCAAGGGTGTCTTCAACCATGTCTGAGAAGATTGACATCATACATCATTGGAAGGCAGTTGGGGCATTGCATAGCCCAAAAGACATCCTTCTGAAAGAAAAAGTCCTATATGAGCAAGTGAAGGTGGTCTTCTCCTAATCCTCTAGGGCTATGGATATCTGATTGTAGCCCTAGTACCCGTCCAAGAAGCAATACCACCCTCTACTTGCAAACCTGTCTAACATCTGGTCCATGAAGGGCATATGCACACTCGCCACCTAATAACAGGTCTCAAAGGGACGAGCTCATTTTTGTCATTAGCCCCATTATCATGCCCCTTTTTTAGGGACACACTGAACTAATAACCCACTTGCTATCAGAAGTAGGGTATATGAACCCAGCACCCGCCCACTTGCTGATTTTATTTTTCACCACCTCTTGCATAGGCGGATTTAGCCTGTGCTGGTGCTCAATGCTAGGCACACAGTTATTATGACACTTTGTAACTCTATGCTCTTATATATACATGTTTCAAGCCTCATTTGGTTATATTTGGGGTGTATTAGGTTCATGGGAGACTCCTAGTACCTAAACGAGTTCAAGACTTCCCTAAGAGTTAAGTTTTGGGTGATGGTTCATGCAAGGGTCAACTTTAAACTAGCATAACTTTTAGCACATTTGGAACTGGGTGGCCCACGACATTTCAAATGAAATCTCTTTGAGTTAGCTTCGCAATGCACTTGGTTTCACCTTATTTCGAGTTCAGATGAAGGAGTTATGACCGTTTTCGTGAGACCCTCCCGTGCAGTGAACTCACACGGGCAGCTTGACGGCCAGTGTGCCCTTTGACGGGCTGTTTGGAGCAGCTGGGGTTGGAAAGGGCCATTTTTGGCACCAAGGAAGGTGGCACAGCCAGTGGAGGCCGTGTGGCCCACCACTGACCATGGGGATGGCCACAAGGTGTGCCAAAGCAAGCTTGTTGGACTTGGGGAAAAATGTGGCTAAGGTTGGTACCACGGGCACTGTTGACGGGCCATGTGGAGTGGGAAGGCCTGTGGCACCTGGGCATGTGGAGGCCTACAACTTTATCTCTAAGTGAGGTGGGACGGACTAGTAAATGGTCCGTGTAACCCCACATGGTCCGTGAAAGCGACCGTCAAAGTGACATCGACGCTAACTTTTTCTCAAGTGTTCCAATTTCATTTTTTCTGTCTAAGTCTTGTCTCACGGGCACTCCACATGACCCGTGGAGTACCACATGGTCAGTCAAGTCTCCAGTGAGATGATACTTTGCCAATTTTTCCATCTGTTCACTTATGGCATCTTCGTAAATTTTAATTACTCTAATGCCCTTTTTAGACTTCCAATGCTATCCTAATCTTCCTAAAAGACCTAAACACTATCCCAAAGGATAAAACTCATTACTCGCATCTCAAATACACTCTCAATTATCTCAAAAGCCTTCATCAATCCCCAATTTAATTTCAAGGAAACCCAAGCACAAGATTGAATTCAAAGATCATTTCAAGTCTCCATTCTTCCCAATCTCAATTCCAAGCAACTCTAGACCTAAGGTATGTGGTGTTGAACCATTGGATCCTTCCACCCATGGTGGCTAAACCCTTTTTTGGTTAATAATGCATGATAAAGTTGATTTCACATGTGGGTCTTGTATATTGAGAAATTTACTGCACAATGATTTTAGTTCATAAAAGTATGGTTGTTTTAGCATATTTTGAGCTTCAAATCTTGGGTCTAATGTTGGATTTGATGAGGGATTTTGATATGAATATCTTAGGTGTGTCGCAAGGTGTTGATTGATGGTTTTATCACTGATTTTTTTTGCATTATATCATCTCTAAATTGCATGGACATTTACCCCCATTACACACCCCCAGGGGGACAAGAGCCCGGGTAACCATGTTGGGGGTTTATACTCATCAACCATGGGAGGTGTTTATACTTCGTCATGGTATTGGTAATGTGATTACCATCAACCATGTGAGGGTTTTATACCACACAACCACCAAGGGGTTTATTCCTTGAATAGCTAGCTTAGTCTCTTCTTCACATATGATATTTTATATAAGAGAAGCGAAGAGGACAGGTTTGAAACTCATTTAGGAATCTTCTCCTCGAGCTCCCGAGAAAGACATTATATGAACTAGATTAAAAGGATCAGTCATCCTAAAATTCAGATTCATTTCTTGGTGCAAATATTCACTTGTAGCATATGATGTCTACTTCTTGTTGTATTGCATCCCATATACTTAGTACATTCAAACGTACTAACACATACTTTTGCCTACATGATATCACCATGTAAGAACCAGTGCTCAAGTTGATCATCCTCCTCCTCCACATGGTTAGTCGGTGCTATTCCAAGCTTGCTGGTAAGTCCTCCATTTCAGGGACCTTGGTCTATGTTACTATCATTTATGTATAGAGATACTATCTTATGTTCTATTGACTATCAGGGTGAGCCCAGTAGATTTGTCTTAGCCCCCGCTCTATCTATGTATTTAGAGGTGTTTGTTGGACGAGTCATATATTTATGATATGAGCTATGACTCCTTGTCTTTGATGTTGATGTTTTGACAAGCTATCCCTTAGGCCCTTATTCTTTTTGCTTACTTTATGCCGTTTATATGCTTCCGCTACCAAGGATATGTAATGATAAGTTAAGAGGCTTGCTTGGGGTTCCTTTAGGTTCCCCATTCGCCATGTCACGTCTAGGCCCTAGGCTTAGGTCGTGACATTTATCCTCCAGCTTGATCTTGTGTGTGCATATCCCTGGAGGAATCCCTATAATATCTGTAATGGTCCACCCAATAGCTCGCTTGAACTTTTTTACTACCCAGGGTTTTGATACATTTTGCAATTGAGAAATCTCTATTGGCACAAGTGCTATCCGAGAATAATTAGCTGATCTAGATTTACAAATTATTATAGAGAATTCGTTGGTAGAATGGGAAGAATTACAGAAAATTATTTGATTCTTGTCTTTCAAAAAGAATCCATGACATGTCCGAACAATCATTTAAATCATTTATAGGATTTAATTATTCCTAACAACGGATTCATCTCTTTCGCTATTTGCATTTGGTATGGTTATTTGCTCAAAATTAAATTATAGGAAAGAAAGAATAAGAACAAAAAAAGAAAAAGGAAGAAAAAAACAACGACTTCTCTCCTTTTTTCTTTTGCAATTAGATTCTTTTCTTTCTATTTTGATTTATTTAATTTC
The DNA here is from genome assembly GCA_000787875.1 of Solanum virginianum. Lineage (NCBI taxonomy): Eukaryota > Viridiplantae > Streptophyta > Magnoliopsida > Solanales > Solanaceae > Solanum > Solanum virginianum. Next base: position 19,297 of record DF359705.1, read on the forward strand.
ATTCCTATTCTCCGAAAACCCAACGGCGCCATATTCTAGGAGCCCAAACTATGTGATTAAATAAATCCTCCTGCTGGTCAAGGGCTCCTTTTCTCTCCCCTTCTTCAAACTCTGATTCATATTTTTCATACAGAAATCTCTAATCAAGGATAGACCAAGATTCCTTTTGCGTCATATCTAAGGGATTCCTCGGCCAAGGATAACCAGTGGGCCCAAATAATTCAACCGGGGTAGTTGCCGAACCATACCACATAGTTTTGGCAACAACAAAAGCTGCAAAAAAGACAGCAGTGATACTACTGGAAAGGATGGTTTCAATATTTTCCATATGGAATCCTTTGTATAGACGTTGTGGCAAACAGACGCTAAGATGGAATAAGCCCGCTAATATGCTCAATGTTCCTGCTGCAATATGATAAGAGGTTATTCCTCCTAGAACAAAAGGTTTAAAACCTTCCACGCCCCACGCTGGATTTATAGGTTGTACTTTTCTCATTAGTCCATAAGGATCGAACACTCATATTTCGGGACCATACAAGCCTATTACATGAAATTTACCAAAACCAAAGCAAGCTACCCCTGACAGAAATAAATGAATCCCAAAGATCTTTGGCAAATCTAAAGAGGATTTTCCTGTACATTCATCACAAAATATTTCTAGATCCCAATACACCCAATTCCAGATAGCTGCAAAAAAGCATAAGCCTGAAAACACAATATGTACTCTTACTACCCCTTCGTAACTCCAAATACCTGGATTCGTTACAGTCCCCCCTGTGATACTCCAACCGCCCCATACTCTTACTACCCCTTCGTAACTCCAAATTCCTGGATTCGTTACAGTCCCCCCTGTGATACTCCAACCGCCCCATGAATTGGTTATTCTAAATAAAATCAGATAAGCTTTACCATTTGAAATCTTGATTCAAACATTGAAATTCTTGAATATTCACGACAAATCCAGCTTGCGAGTTGACATAGACCCATAATTGTCCTACAGGAAGTAAATGCTCTAAGAGAGATTGGAGAAAGGTAAATTTTCATGTCCTTGGTCCAAAATCTAGCTGAACGCCCCTTTCCCTAAATATCTTGGGAAGCGAAGAGGACAGGTTTGAAACTCATTTAGGAATCTTCTCCTCGAGCTCCCGAGAAAGACATTATATGAACTAGATTAAAAGGATCAGTCATCCTAAAATTCAGATTCATTTCTTGGTGCAAATATTCACTTGTAGCATACCATATTTCACTGGATTAATGAAAAATTTGTATCCATTTTTCCTAATATTATTCATGGATCAGGTATATCATGGTGAATTCTTTAGAAAAAATTGTGTCTTCCACAATGGAATCTATTCCAAACATATATGCCATAGTTCCTTACTTCGATAGGGTACAAATATATAATTTGATGAAGGACCCCTACCAATGCCTTCACCTGGTCTTCCTGGAGATCTGCAGCCACAATCAAAGGAAGAGTGTTATTAGTGCCAAAAAATACATACCTTAAGTGATGGGGCAGCTCCTTGAGCTGCATATTCTGGGGCTCCTCAATAGAAGGTTTCGTTGGCAGTGTAGGTCTATTCTGCAGGTCCAAGTCCAACTTTCTGAGGACAAATGGTCTGGTTCCCCTACCTTGCAACGCATTCACAACATCCTGGTACCTAGTGACACCATCCTCTGGAAAGTTCATCTACAACATTGTTAACGTGTCCACACTCATCCTTTCTTCAAGTGGAATTTTAGATAGACAGTCATCATCCACATCTATGATGGACATTACAGCCACCTCCTTAGGTCTTTTTATCGCTGCAAACATACTTAACTTTACCTCTTCAGTGTTCAATCTGAAGGTGAGCTCCCCTCGCTCCACATCTACCAATGCTATGCCAGTAGCCAAAAATGGTCTCCCAAGGATAATGGGAACCTCAAAATCCACTTGACAGTCCAAAATGAAAAAATTTCCAGGAAAGATGAACCTGCCCACACGGACCAACATCACACAAAATCTTCACGGGCTGCTCCACCAATCTGTCTACCATGAGTAGCCACATTGTAGTGGGTATGGGGGCTCCTAAGCCCAACTACTTGTAAACTGCCAATGATATCAAGTTGATGCTGGCACCCAGATCACAGAGGGCCCTTGCAAAGTCATAAGCTCCAATGGTATATGGGATAGTGAAGGCTCCTGGATCTTCCTTCTTTTCAACAAGGGATCTTGTAGCAATGGTGCTACATTGATGAAGGTTGTTTGACGGCTTGATTATGGCTGTCTGCTTCTTAGTTACTAAGTCTTTCAAGAACTTAGCATAACTTGGCATCTGCTCAAGTGCCTCCACTAGAGGGATGTTCACTGATATCTCCTTCAGAATGCACAAAAAAAATTTGAAACTTGCCATCTTCAACCTTCTTCTATAACCTCTGTGGGAATGGTGGTGGTGGCTTAGAATGGCTGGCAGAAGTTGAGTTACTTGTTTCTGACTCTTGAGCCTCTTTAGCAACCTCAGGCTCTGCTGGTGTCACATTAGCTTTTTCACTCATGTCATCAACCCTCACCTCCATGGGGTCGGGTATCTGGCCTTCACATCATCCATACCTGCGTTATTGGTTACAACAGGGTCAAAAAGTACCTTACCGCTCTTCGTGGTTACTGCCATGCAATGATCATCATTTTTTGTATTCTAAATAATGCCACTAGGAAGTGACCCAGCTTTTCTCTGATTTAATGAGGCTGACAATTACCCCATCTACTGTTTTAGTTGCTTGATCGAGACGGAACGCGAGTCGACCAGCTGCCAAACATTAGACATTTCTCCTTTCATGTCTCGCACCTCTTCCTCAGTGGACTCAACTTTGTCAAGAACCCTTGTTATCATCTCTTCTAATTTTGAGTTTCCACCACCATCATTTTGATGTTCATGATTCCTATAGCCATCTCTGTTTTGCCAATTTCCTTGATAGTTCTCACGACCATTGTTCCAACCTTGAACCGATGTTAAACTACTAGTAACCCCACTAGTTGCCCAAGAAGTTCACCTCCTCATCATAATTATAGCCCTGATCATCATAACTAGGCATTGTATCCACGACTTTCACCTTTTCTGTGCCTCCATCTAGTAGCTGCTTCACCAGTAAGTCTAGTTGGGTCTTCATATGGGCCATGTCTTAATCCCATTCCTCCTCCTTCTGTTGCTGCTCCTAATCATCTCAAAGATGAACCCAGAATAGTCTCCATCTATGGTGTACCATGCCTTGTTATTTTTGGCTACCTGATCTAAGATCAACACTATGTCTGGGAAAGTCCTGGACATGTATGATCCCCCACAAGCAGCATCAATGATAGGCTTTGTCATAAAGTTGCAAGACTTGTAGAATACTACTTTCAAATTCTCCTCTGTGATATGATTATTGGGGCACCACTTCAGTTTCTGTCTAAATCTCTCCCAAGTCTCATGTAGTGCTTCATTCGATAGTTGCTTGTGAGACCCAATTCATCTGTGATCTTTAGCTGTCTTGATGCTTTGAAGAACCTCTCCAAGAATGCCTCTTTTAACTCTCCCCAAGTATGGATGGAATCATGTGAAACCTCATTCAATCACTTTGTGGCCGCACTAGAAAGAGATAATGGAAATAATCGTAGCCTAAGTGCTTGCTGACTGACCCTTGGAATCTCAGATGATTGACATGGCACTAAAAAGTTTAGGGACAATCTAATTTGCATCCTCAGTTGCTACTCTGCTGAACAACCCTTTCAACTGTAGCATTTACAGCATAGTATTAGTGATGGTAAACTTAACACCTGCAGGTAGTGGGGGTGGCACTATTGCTCCAGTAGTCCCAACAACCTCATCAACATCATTCACTGCTTGGGGCGGCTGAGGCACTTGGGGTCTTACACCAGACAGCAGCACCTATCTAAGTGGTGCTGCCAATGGCACCTCATTACCAGCACGATCATCGTCACGTAGAATGTTATTTACCCTACCTGTAGTATTCAAGGCTAACTCTCCCTATCTAACTGCTTTGCGTTCTTGGATATTCATTCTGCGAATTGACTTAGTAAGGTCGGGATCATAGGGAATAAGTGTTTCACCCTTGCTTTGTTTGGTATGCAATGCTGGCTCCCTGCCAAGAACAAAAATAAAAAACAAAAGTAAAACTAGGGACTAGTATTACACATTGAAAGTTACAACTAATAGACTATTACTTCATCGTATTCCCTGGCAACGGTGCCAAAATTTAATACACCCAAATTTACACTCCAAAAGGAATATTAAATCGGTCGTTGATCAAATATAAAACTCAACTGGAGTTGAGGTTGATCCCACAGGGAATGCGTGAGAATAAATCTATTAGAACCATTTTCAAATGTAATTTCTATTCTTGAAACAAAAGTACATAAAGTAAATGGGGGGTTTTGCCTTTTGTAAACTATTCTACTAAAGTAACGTAACAAACAAGTACAAAGACTACTGGATTTTAACTGATTAATGTGAAGCTAGGATTGTGTTCCCCATGACATCTCATGTGATAGCTGAATCTATGTGATAAACTAATTCATGATCACGTATACAAGATCAACAAGTTATGTAAAACCCAAATTCACCTTTTGGTCCTTCTTAGATGTATTTCATTCATCACATCTCGGTCTCAAAGTGTATACTTACTAACCCTTATTATCGACCCCATAATACTGTCACCTTTCGATCTCAAGTACTTAAACTAGGTTAAAAACTCTAAATTTTTGTCATAGAACTCTTTTCCTAATCACTCCACCACTTTTGGGCATGTAAAGAGTAAAGGCTTACCCTAATGCATTGACTCATTAGGGAAGAAGTTAAAGTGAAGAATACTATAATATATACGCCAATCAATCCTAAGATTTACCCCATATTCGTCTATATTATTGATTTGTCATGGTTCCCACAGCCCTAGTTGTGGGTTTAGCCTAGCATATTCCAGAAAGATAACCCACAATGATATAAAGAAATCATAATAAAGAACTTACTGTGGAAGAATTAGTGAATCCACGGATTACAATCTTGAATAAGATAATTGAAATCCACAAAGTTCAATGAAATTTCAAGCAAAATAGTGTTCTCTAGTGTTCTCTGTCTCCAGGCGTCCAAGACTAAGTAAAAATGGAAGAAAAATAATATTTATAAACAAGGAAAACCTAATTCGATTTAAAGTAGGAAAAATC
>DF359705.1:24507-62454 GCA_000787875.1 Solanum virginianum
ATCATAAGAGATTGTTGTTAAACAAGGAAAACCTAATTCGATTTAAAGTAGGAAAAATCACATCGCAAGGATACGGGCCGTTACACGACCCATGTGACAGCAAATGGTTTGTGAACTGACCCGTGTGACCATACTTGGTCTTAAAATGCTTCACTCCACAAGGTTGGTCCATGTGTAGGGACATGAGCCATGTGGATGTTAACGGCCCGTGAAATGTATTGTCTCCCTCTCCTTTAACTTTTCGCCAATCAAGTCACTCTCACGGCCCACATCATGGACCATGATTGGTCACATGGCCCATGATAGGCCCCGTCTCATGCCACTTGCGTGAATTCCTCAATTTTCAATGGTAATAGCTCCTTTCACGTCACTTTGAAAAAGTGTGGCACGGCCCTTATCAAGTCCTATAGTCCGTAAAGGGTACTATGGGATATGCCTTAGGCAAATTTCTACCCCTTCTTCCTTTAGCTCCTTGTCATTGTCATTTGCCACCAAGTGTGAGGCCACGGTAAGCCTCTCGGATCATATGCTAGTACACGAGCAGTGTGGGCACCTGTGTGCCCTCACTTGGTTCCATTGCTTTTGCTCATATCGCCCAAGGTCTCATCCACGTGGTCTCTCATGGTCCATGTGATGCTACACCAGTCGTCTAGAGTTAGACTTAGATTAGCTTTAGTTTTTATCTAAGGTAGTTATGGGGCTGTCATTGGTACCATTGAATAGTTAATAGAGGCTTCATAGACTAGAGTTTAGTCGTGGAGGCCTTCTTATGCCCACACTTAAGCTTTTTTCGTTCCTTTTCCTGTAGTTCACCCATTTATCCATGTCTTCACCATTTTTCTTGAAAAATAACAAAAAACACACATTAAAATAACAACTTTGCTTGAGAAAGCACAAAAATCCTTCATTTAAAGTGTTACAAAAGTCGTATTTCTATGACTCATGAATAGTTTTATTAGTTAATTGATTGTCGAGAGGAGTCTTGATTGTTATTCGTGCCCTGTTGTCTACCTTTACTCTTCATTCAAGGATGAATGATTCCAAGGAGGAGATAATGTAACCCCCAATAAAATTACCAAAATACCCCTAAATGAGAGATGTGCACATAATGTATCTTCCCAAACTCCGATGGTGAATCCAAGGCCAAAAATGTGATCAGCACGAAAAATTGTGTGGGCAAATGGTTTAGGTTGATTTCTAGAGCAACCGGATCGAAAGATAATTTTTTAATGCTAAAATGCAATTGCAGAAAAGAGTGTGATATGCTCGTAACACGTACTTGTTGCGGACTTACACTTGGATGTGATCCCAATATTTTCTACGGGATTAGAAAGCTCGATTGAAGAATTTTCTATGAAAACCCCCAAAATTTGACCAAGTTCGTGATGTGGACTTGGTACGCCGAGGTGAACTTTTTCAGTTTTTCGTGAGGGGCATTTCAGACTTTTCTCAATCCCTCCTAAACTTAAAACACAATCAATATAGGTCATTTTGAGCATGAAAAGGATTTTAACATCCATTTTTAAGCTTTTCTAAGCTTTTAACGAAGAGTAGTGCTAAGGTGAAAAGAGGAAAAGCGAGGGTTCACGAGAATTGAGGATAAATTCTTACAAAATTGATTGTCAAAACTTCATACTAGGTATGTAAGGCTAAACTAAAGTATGAAATTGTTCTTTCATGTGCTCCTTGATGAAGAGAGATTGATGGATGAATGTATTGAGTCACTATGCATATTTTCCATGAATGTTTTCTTGTAAATTATACATTCGACATATTTTCATATGTTGATAATCATCATAAACATGATTTTACTGATTAAGCACTTTTCATGAGTTACTATATAAATCCTATATGTTATTTTATAAAATATTGCATAAATGAACCTAGGAATTGAGTCTAGAGCCTTTACTTGAGAATGTTGATTGTGATTATGATGTGAGCATGATGATAGGTTAATAGAAACTTCATGGTTCTGTGAATATTTATAATTGAACTATAAAGATTGGTGTAATTATTATCCTCCTAATTATTGATCTAAGCTCTTATGAGAGATTGATTGAGAATTGAGTTGATGAGATGATTGACACGATAGGCCGAAAGGCCCAATTTTGATAGAGCTGATGAAATGATGAGAGTCTTTATGAGACTAATTGAGATGATTAATTGAGATGGATGGCCTTATGAGCATTGATTCTTGGGAGGAGTATCAAGCATCGAAATGAGTAAGAGTAAGTCCAACTCGCACTCATTAACAATGTCACTAATCGTAAGTGAGGATTAAACCATTACATCAAATGTTTTCTCTTGATTAGAAGTCCCTGAAACAATAGCGGACTTGAGAGACCAAATCCCTTGTGGATCCAATTCGTTCTTTACCTAGCAAGTATGAAACGGTTGAGGCGATATCAGCGGGATTGTTGTACAATCACTGGCTCATAAGAGATTGTTGTTGGATAAGAGAAACTCTCAGATTTGTTCTATATTGATAGTACTCTGATTGGATTTGATTGGATTGATTGGATGGTATTGATGGGTCATTGTCTACTCTTAATTCTTGCTTTAGATAAACATTTGACATTCTAATTGAGTATCTTCTGAGTTGATGTTATTCTATATATATTTGTTTCATTCAGCCATTACATACTCAAACATTTCACATACTAATGTCCATTTGGAGTGCATCATTTCATGATGCAGAGATAGGTACTAAAGATCATCAATAGGCACTCTACTGAAGATCTATTTCACACATAAGCTGATTGGTGAGTCCTCCTTGACTTCGGAGGATGCACATGATTTGTTTCATCTAGCTTTCTAGAGTTAGACTTAGATTAGCTTTAGTTTTTATCTAAGGTAGTTATGGGGCTGTCATTGGTACCATTGAATAGTTAATAGAGGCTTCATAGACTAGAGTTTGATTTGTCATGAGTTGAATATTTATCTTGGCTAGTTTCTTTACTAGTCTTATTGAGTTGACTTGATTTTATATATTTTGAGACTTGTCTACCCATTTGCTATCTTTAGTCTTCCGCTGATTGATTAGTTATGTTGAATAAATGAATGTGAGGAGGTCAAGTGGTTCGCTTGGGGACTAGCAATAATCTCTGAGTGCAGTCACGCCAAGAGTACTCTCCCGGGGCATGACATTGCATTACACTTGTCCTCTAAATTCAATCTATGTGGTTAATCATCTAAAACAAATTTCATATATTAACCTTTTCTAGAAATTTTTTAAATTCTTTTTTAAATTACATTTATTATACAGAACAACCATAACTAGGATAATCAAAGACATCTTGTATAATTGATTAAAAAAATAAGCTTAAAATACTTGTTACATTACACGAAGAGTGTATGAGATTTTCACAAAAGTTAATCCAAGTTCTAAAAAATTCTTATAGACATATAATTGAAAAAAAATCAAATGTACTTCTTATGATGTGGGGTTCAATTATTTCTTCAAAAGATTATGAAAATTTTTTGTTGTTATATTTTAAAAGAATAATTGTAAGAATCCAAAATTGATTTATTTTGTTAAGAGTTAATAGTTAAAAGCTCCATTAAACTTGACACACTTTATTAAATGCACATTTTCATTTTGAGTAATTTTAATTGACTATTAGTTCATTTTGTTATTGCTTCAATTTCTTTTCTTTTATAAATAATGTGATATCTAAACTAATTACTCTATTTTTCAATTATTTTAATTTAATTTTCAATATTTTTTTCTATTAATTATATTTATTAAAAATAACTACTTCAATATAAAAACTTATTATTTCAAAATATAATTAGTAACTTTACAAATAAAATGATGGATGACATATTTGCATATAAAGTGAACTATAAATATTTACTAAATTATAAAGGAGTATTTCTTTATTTAAATATTATCACGACTCAAGCCTAGGGCCTAGACATGACCGGCAAATGGGGAACCCGGAGGAACCCCAAACAAGCCTCATAACATATCATTACACATCCTTAGTCGCGTAAGCAATCTAAAATAATATAAGAGACATAAACAAGGGGAATTGAGACTAAGAGAGAGAGAGATTAATAATTAAGTAATATGTAAAAGTTTAGAAGACAAGGGCAAGAGACTAAGGGAAAAATCTTGCATAACGTCATAATCAAGAAACAAAAGAGTCAAGGCTCAAATCATAGATACATAGCATGTCCAACAACACGTTTACTACATAGATAAGAGCGAGGACCAAGACAAAGAAACCGGGTTCACCCTCATAGTAAAGATAGAAAATAAAGAAGAGTGTCTCAATACATAATAAGAGAACACATATACTAAGGTCCCCGAAGTGGAGGACTCACCAACTAGATTGAGTGGTACCGAACTAACCACGTAGAGGAGAAAGATGATCAACTTGGGCTTCGATCTTGAAGTGGAGGACTCACCAACTAGCTTGAGTAGTACCGAACTAGCCACGTGAAGGAGAAGGATGATCAACTTGGACTTCGATCCCTACATGGTGATATCATATAGGCAAGAGTATGCGTTAGTATGTTTGAATGTACTAAGTATGTAGGATGCAATGCAACAAGAAATAGGCATTATAGTCAAAATGTGTAACAATAGGCAATAGACATAATATAACAATATGGCATGTATGATCAATGTTTAAGTAAACCTTTATATAGAGTATATCATATACATAAGCTCATTTCAACATCATATAGTCATTCATATCATATTTCATGCTTTGGACCTTCAACTCATCAAGAAATCACATCCGGACATTTTATCAAACATTTAGAGGGTCTGTAATGCTATTATAAAACCAGGAAATATAGAGATGAAAATCATGCAAGAAAATCCATTGTAAAATCATCAATCAACACCATGCAACACCCTCAAGCAACATATATCAAAATCCCTCCTCAAATTATACAATAGATCAAAGATTTATAGCTCAAAATATAGAAAAACAATCACAATTTCTCATAGCTTTAACATGGTGTGCAGTGAATTTCATAATAAGCAAGACCCATTTGTAAATCAACTTTAAATCATGCAATTTTAGTGAAAGGGGGCTTGGGTATCATGGGTGGAAGGAACCCATAAAAGAAACTCACATACCTTAGCTTGGAGATGAACTTGGTGAAGATTGGAGATGGAGACTTGGAGCTTGAAGAAGAACCTTGAAGGAAAACCTTAGCTTGGGATGAAGGTTTGAGACTTAAATTTGGGAGTAAAAATATGGCTAAGTGTTTGAGTGAGTATTGGAGAGTGTTTAGGATGATATGAGCGTGAAATAAGGCTAAGTATGGATATTTTCAAGTATGGGAACCCTTAGGCCCAAGAATTGAAAGTCCTGGACCAAAATCAAAAAAAATAGGACCAAAATAACACTGGTCCGCATCGCGAAAGTGACACAAATTACTCACTGGAATTTGCATCTCTACACAAATGAGTTCCATGAAAACGGGCATAAATTCTTCATCCAAACTCCGAATGAGGTAAAACAAAGTGAGTTGGAAAACTAATTCAAAGAGCTTTAATTTGATAGATAATGAGCCACCCAATTCTTTGTGTGCTAAGAGATATGCCAATTTAAAGTTGACCATCCTAAATCACATTTTTGCGATTTTTGAATTTTGATACGGTCACTCTAAAATTCGGGTTAAACCCATTTCCCACTCAATTTGACCCCCTGAACAAGAATATAAAGTCAAATTTTCAAAATAAGAAATGAATTTTTAGACACATGAAAATTACGATTCCGGGCACTTCCGAGGCACATTTTCGGGCACTTTGTGGGGTAATTTCAAATATATAATCAAATTTGTACTTTATTTGATTTAAAATGTATTTATTTAAATATTAAGTTTGATTTAAAATTGAAGTTGTCGAGCGAAATTTTGGTAATAAAAAAAAAGAGTACTTTCAGTCCAATTTATGTATATTTACGGGCTAATATTATTTTATATTGAAATTAATTAAATCAAAATTTTAATTAATTATAGTAAATTACTTATTTTATTTTTCAAGTTAGCTTGATATATGATTAGTTGTAATTTTGATTCAAATATATCATTTTTGGCTAATTATGTCTTTCATCCATTAAATATGCAGGTCCCAATCAATATTGGAGTGATTAATGTCAAAAGTTTTTCTTCAAAATAGTTTTGATCCTTCTAACAAATCGTTATCACGTAAAGATCAAGTGGATATCTAAAAAAGAAATAAAAAATCATGTGTTTGAAATTCAATGTGCATGAATAATTTGATTCTGAACTTAATATGAAGCTTTTCTGTTCGGGACAAATTTACATCAAAGTAAAATAGAAAAGGTATATATTTGAACAAAAAATATATTTTACATAATTAACAGTATAGCAAATGGCATATTTGATATATACACATTCTTAAGTAATTCAATATTTCAAAAATTAATTAAATAGTCTAACAGAAGTTAAAAAAATTCAAAAGACATTGTTTTTGATTAAACGATGCTTTAGCCTGTCAAAATCATTCAAAAAATTCATAATCATTCAAAAAAGTCGCAACCCTTCAAAAAAGTCATAACTCTTTGAAAAAAATTAGAACTCCTTGAAAAAGCCACAACCTTTCGAAAAAGTCACAATTCTTTGATATGAAAAATTATCTACTTTTAATATAATGTAATATACTTAAATAAATATAATATAAAACATTAAAAATACGCTAATCTTTAAGTTGAGGTATTATAGTAATCTCTTTAGAAAAGTTACAACCTTTTGAAAAAGTCACAACTCTTCGAAAAAGTTACAACTCTTTGAAAAAACTATAACCTTTCGAAAAAGTCACAATACTTCAATGTAAAAAATTATCTGCTTTCAGTATAATATAATTTAATTAAATAAATGTAATATAAAATATAAAACATATACTAAATTGATTTTTAAGTTGGGAGTATTATAATAACATCTTTAAAAAAGTCACAACCCTTTAAATAATTCACAACCTTTTGAAAAAATCACAATTTTTCGAAAAAGTCACAATCCTTCAATGTAAAAAATTATCTGTTTTTAATATAATAAATATAATATACAATATAAATATACTAAATTAATTTTACGTTGTGGGGTGTTACAGTAATTTAACATTCAAATTATGGAGTTCAAGCACTATTGAAAAACTAATTATATCGAGAAATAATGTTATAATCAAAAAATATAATTGATGATAACTAGGACTTTAACAATATTACATTAATAAAAATTCTTGAAATAAATTTATAATGCTAAATTTTTTGTATAGAAGAAACTTAATAATATTAAAGTATTTTATTAATTTTAATATTAATATATATAAATTTAATTAGATTACTTATAATCACGTGAAGAAGAGACTAATTACCTAGTTATGTTGTAGTCAAGTAATTATATGCCAACCAGATTTGTCATACATAGCAGTCTAAACAGGCTCTTAGCTTATATTAAGGTTTATTTTTCGATTAAAATTTTAAGGATTGTATGCGGACGGTTTGTTTCAAATACGCGCAAGAAAAACAGCGAAAAAAGAACAACTCTCCTTAATTGGCGGTGAGTTTGAGATATTGTAATGCTTATTTTGAAAAGTAGACATAATTGGAAAAAGACAAAAAGAAAAAGGAAGGTAGACGAGGAGGATCTTTGAGGTCCTCTACTTCTCCTCCTCCACCTTCCTTTTCCGAAACCACTATTTTTTCTCAACATCCTTTTACTCATCTTGTTTTGGGAGAATATCAAAAAATAAAATAAAATAAATTCATTTCTGGTAATTGTTGCTATGTTCCCCATCTTTCTTTTATCCTTCTGATTTAATAAACTAATGATCAATTATGCTTGTCTATAATTGGATTATGGATATGTTTCTTTTATAAGTGTTAAATTTAGCGTTTGATGATTGTTTTTCCTTGTATTCCAGAAAAGATACTTTTGGATACTGGAAAGGTTATATTGTATGTAAATAAAACCAAGCTTAGCTCACGAATTCGATCCTTGTTTTTTGCTTTAATTGATCTTTATTAATGTGTAGCCTATCTGTGGTCTCCGTTTGATGAGAGAGACGGTGTTGCTCCTGGTTTTAATTTTGAAAATTTGCTAGGTTTGTCCGGTTATACCCTCGTTGACTTGCTTGTTATGTATGTATGTGTCGTAAGGAGCTCAAGATGAGTGTCAACTATTCCTAATGTCTTTCTTTATCTACTCTTAATATAACGTTTTTCTGTCTAGGAGATTTAATGCAACTCAATCGTTCACCAAGCACAGGACAGATATAACTTGATGAATCTGGAATCCCACTGGACTGGGTAATTGTTTAGAGTATAGGATGTGGTTTGGATATGATTGGGCCGATCTAATTGAGTTGCATTTTGTCTACCAATTTTTTAAATGCTTGATTCAGTATCACAACACCATGAAAGTGCACATCCCTAAACTGGGCTTTTATTTTTGTTCCTGCTTACCTGTGCTTAACTGGTATCAGCCTCACTTACAAAGTTGTCTTTTTTCATTATGATAGAGCTAAACAGCCTTCTCTAAGTATTATTCCCTAGCTAATAAACTAAATAACTACACATTTTAAGTTTGTGTATGTAGCAATCATAATTTCTTTTTAATGATTAGATGTCTCCTTTCTAGATTTCAAAGCCAAATGAAACACCATCTGCTACCCTTTATGCATATGGTTAATCAAATTGGAGGATGAATCTTCCACATGATTTCTGCATGCTGTTTAACGATTCTTGCATATTTAACTTATCAGTTTGAAACAAGTGGGACCCAAATTCTAGTGACTTTCATATTTTGATTGGTTTAAATACACATCTTATATGCCTGCTCTTAATGTGCTTAGCTGCTGCTATGCTATTCATGCATTAATTTGCTGATGAAGTTTATTTGGTATTATCTCTATGGAGATTACTGAATGTAGAATTTTCTGGTGATGGAAAAATGAAGATTCAATTATCTAACGTTTTCCCGAGAAAGTTGATTTTTGTAATTCCTTTCCTATATTGGGACCCTAAATTTATTCTACAAACTCTAGTTTTATCACTTGGAAACCTTTAAGGATAATTTTTCCATGTCTACTTCTCTGTTTTCAACTGATTTTCCTGTAGCATTTTTCTGCAAAAATTAATATTGCAAAGCTACTAGGAACTAACTTCTTTTTCCAAGTGCAGCAATCATTCCTCCAGCATGTGCGTTAGTACAAATAAATAATAGAGTAGACATTTCAGGTATTTCATCCGATTGTTTCAACCTATTGAGTTTGATGTGTGATGGATGTTTCGTATATAATGTATTTGTAGTTTCGTGAGACATGTCTACCAATATTGGTACAGGAAGTGCAGTTCAGAAAGTTTCTTTAAGGATTGCTTATGTTCCTGCTTGGAGTAAACACAAGTGGAACATTTAATTATATGGAAAAGCTGATAAACCTTAGAGATAGCACATTAGGAAAAGAAAAGGAGCTCAGGCAGCATTTTGTTTTAAAAGGTTCCCTGTCTAGGAAAGCATGTACAAAATCCAAGGATTTGGTTATATGGAAAAAATGGAATAAGCCTTAGAAGTTTAAGTTTTTCATGGACAATCCTAAACTAAGATTAATCTCCCCATAGAATGGTGTATTCTTGTTCCTTAATGAGAGTGCTGAAGAAGAGGAAAAAAGTTAAAGATGATGATAAGTTTCACAGATGTATATTTTGTGACATTGACTGGCTACTTTGGCATTTCTCATTTTCCTTCATTTTGTTATTCTTCTTTTCCCTGGATTCAATGTTGTTGAGGAGAAAGTGGGATGGATCATCAGAAGAACAGCTGGACATTTTTATAATTAGATCTGTAGCATGCTAAGCAGCGAGACCACAACTAGATCTAAAATAACTGCGTAAAAAGTTGGGACTGTACCTCTCCAGTGTGATCTGTTAGTCCTCCCTTTTTTGCGATTCATTGATGAAAATGTTCGGGAAATTTCATGATCAGCTTATATATAAATATCCATTAGATAACTTAAACTCAAGTGTTAAATGCACTTGCCGACAAGACTCTACTGGTTATTTAATTATCAAATCCATAGTACTCTTTTTGAAATTGAATATCTTGCTTGGCTTCACTTCCTTTTATAAGTAAAAACTTTGTCATAATTCTTTAGTGAGTGGGAGTTCAAATAAAATTACTTGATGGGAAGTGCGTCCTCACGTTGGATAGTAAGAATTTTTTTGTCTATTTTTCTGGCAATGTATTAAACATATTGCACTAACTAGTGAACATAGGATAAGTATTCCATTCACAGAAAAAGATTATAGCTTATTTGGATAGGAGGAAGTCATTCATATTCTTAGTAAGGTTTGTTTTCCTAAACCGTCTCGCAAAAGTTAACTTTGTTTTTGTTTATCCAACTAACAATCCTCAAATGAATGAATGACTGTGTAGAGGCTATAGTGTAGTAATTTCAAGATAGATGATCTTACTATTGTACAGAAAATGGTTGCAGTTGCTTAAGTTTTAAGTTGGGTCTTCAAGAACAGCCGTTTTATATCTCCAATTCTGGAGTTCACTTCCCGGTAAAAAGTTGGGAGGTGTTTGATTTCTTGAGATAGGTAATGTATTCCCTTCTTTCTTGAGATAGGTAATGTATTCCCTTCTCTTTGCCAATTTTATTTTTTGGTTCATCTCAGGTCTTAATTGGAAATGGAAGATGGAAAAGATGTGAAGGGAAATTCTCCCCAAGAATGTGCTCCTGAACCTGAAGTTTCTGTTCTGAAGGAGAATCAATCAAATAGTGCAACTCCAACTTGGCAACATATGAATGAAACAGCAAACTATGAAATTCCGGAGTCATCCTTCAATTCTTCTCAGCATTCAAAAGCATTTTCTGACAGATTTCTGATGGATGATAATCATATTGATCCAGCGGGAAGTTTAATTTCAACATCTTCCATTAAATCTGGAGCAGATGACATTTCTAAAACAGGAAGTCTTCAATCAGCTCTACTAACAGTTCAGCAGGAAGCCTCACCTAAACTGGTAGAGGATCCGAAACCATTGGAGTCTCCAACAGCTCTCTCAGAAGCCAGTTCGTCATCTATATTGGATGCAAAAGCAAGTGATTCATTGCAGCAATCATCTGATGGTGGCTCCGATGGTGGTCTTTTGAATCAACCGAACAATACTACTGATGGACCAACGGAAGAGCAAGATGCTTCACCTTTATTTACCATAAACTCAAACCCAGCATCCCTAAAAGAGAAAAACCAAATAGAATCTTCTGAACACATACAATCTGATCCTTTAGAAGTGGAAAAAAATAATGTCTCACTACTTCAGCAAGATAATTCTCCAAGTATTACTCATGTTTCTGCTGATAGAACTTCTTTTATCCACTCAAGAACAAAAACCTGAAAATAATATTCAAGTAGAGGTACCCAACACTGGTCAGTCAGCCAAGGCTTCCTATCTCTCAGTTAAGATTTCTGAATCCACTGCCCATTCTAAGCACCCTAATAACTCTGTAGTTAACAGAGTTAAAATCGACACAGCAGCACCAATTGAATCTGTGAAGCAGGCTGTTTCCAAATTTGGAGGCATTGTTGACTGGAAGGCTCATCGAGTACAGACTGTGGAGGTAAGCTCATGAATCCTTATTATACTCTTTGAATCTCAACTCAGAAAGCCATTTGTGAAATTAGTGTCTTGAAAGCCACTTTAGATGATTCTGGCTAATGAAGCATTGCATCTGCAAGTCCACCAGGATACTGCACCATAAGCAGTGACTATTTTTATTTAAATCTTGCTGACCTGTACATTCATCTTTGGGCATCTGTCCCACTTATCAACTGTCCTCCACTTCTGGATAATGCAGAGAAGGAAAGTTGTTGATCAAGAACTAGCGAATGTGCTGGAAGAGATCCCATTGTACAAGAAACAGTCTCAGGCTGCAGAAGAAGCAAAAATGATGGTGTTGAAGGAACTAGATAGCACTAAAAGATTGATAGAAGAGTTGAAGCTGAACCTGGAAAGAGCACAAACTGAAGAGCAACAAGCAAAACAGGACTCAGAACTTGCGAAGCTCAGGGTAGAAGAGATGGAGCAGGGAATTGCTGATGATGCTAGTATTGCAGCCAAGGCGCAGCTTGAAGTTGCTAAAGCAAGGCACGAATCAGTAGTTTTGGAGCTAAAAACTGTGGATTATGAGTTACAAGATCTTAATAAAGAGTATGATTTATTGGTGTCAGAGAGATTTGATGCCGTGCAAAAAGCAGAGGAAGCGGTTTCTGCCTCAAAGAATGTTGAGAAAGAAGTGGAGGATTTGACAATTGAGCTCATCACTACAAAGGAATCTTTAGAAGCTGCACAAGCTGCACATTTGGAGGCAGAGGAACATAGAATTGGAGCAGCAATGGCTAGAGAGCAAGATACACTAAATTGGGAGAAAGAACTAAAGGAGGCAGAAGAGGAGCTTGAGAAGCTAAACCAGCAAATACGGTCTGCGAAGGATCTCAAAGCAAAATTAGACACTGCTTCAGCGTTGTTACTGGATCTCAAAGCTGAGTTTGCTGCTTACATGGAATCAAAGTTGAAACAAGAGACAATTGAAGAAGGCAATTTCGGTGAACTGTCAGAACCCGAGACAAGAACTCATGCCAAGATACAAGCAGCGGTTGCCTTGGTTATACAGGAACTTGAAGAAGTGAAACTCAACATCGAGAAAGCAACAGATGATGTAAATCGCTTGAAGGTTGCTGCAAATTCATTGAAGGCAGAATTAGACAAAGAAAAATCAGAACTAGCTTCCGTCCAGCAGAGAGAAGGCATGGCATCAATTGCTGTAGCATCTCTTGAAGCTGAGTTGAACTGGACCAAGTCAGAGATTGCCCGTGTGCAGATGAAAGAGAAAGAAGCAAGAGAAAAGGTGGTGGAGCTTCCCAAGAAATTGCAAGAGGCTGCCCAAGAGGCTGATCGGGCAAAATCACTTGCACAAACAGCTCGTGAAGAGTTGAGAAAGACCAAGGAAGAAACAGAACAGTCAAAGGCAGGAGCAAGTACCATGGAAAGCAGACTACTTGCTGCTAATAAAGAGATAGAAGCTGCAAAAGCTTCTGAGAAGTTGGCATTAGAAGCCATCAATGCTCTGCAAGAGAGTGAATTAGCTCGAAGCACCAATGATGAAGATGCCTTATCTGGAGTAACACTTTCTCTTGAAGAATATTATGATCTCAGCAAGCTAGCCCATGAGGCAGAGGAGCAAGCTAATAAGAGGGTGGCTGCTTCTATCACCCTAATTGAAGTAGCCAAGGAATCAGAACTGAGAAGTCTAAGTAAGCTAGAGGAGGTTAATCGTGATATGACTACTAGAAAGGAAGCTCTGGAAATTGCAATGAAGGTGGCAGAGAAAGCCTTGGAAGGGAAATTGGCAGTTGAGCAAGAGCTAAGGAAATGGAGGGCTGAGCATGGGCAAAGGCGTAAAGCTGGTGAATCTATTCCACTGATAAACACTACCAGAAGCCCGAGAACGAGCTATGAGGAGAGTAAAGCATTGAAAACCTATGAGCGTGCACCAGAGGCTGCTTCACTACATCATAGGTCAAGTCCAAGAGCATATGAGCAAGCAAGTAATACTGAAACTGATACATCTCCAGAAGTGAAGATCCCAAAGAAAAAGAAGAGGTCCTTCTTTCCAAGACTCTTGATGCTTCTGGGAAGAAAGAAATCACAGGCCAAGACAGCATGATGTGCTTCGGGTTTTAGAGATTCTCGTTATTTTATACAACTGTTCCTGTATTTTTCTGGTTATTTGTCTTGGTTGACAGAGTGTATATTCTCACTGCGTTTCTTTGTACATCCCGAGCATTATGTATTGTACAGTATCAAGATACTTCTCTCACCTTTTGGAGGGCGGTTTATAGAACAGAGTAAGGTTGCAATAGGTTTGGCCACGGAGGTCAATAAAGTAATTCTGTAAGTGAATCATCTACTGCTTCAACTATTTTATCCTTCTATTGCTCGCATTCTAAAATATTGGTTTCCTGGCATTATGGGTTGTGTAATTCAAGTATTTGCTAATTTTTGGTTTCATTTGGTATGTCATTCAATGTTAAACACCTAGCCATCAGAATTTTTCATTGCCATGCGATAGTATTCTGCTTTGTTCAGATCAAATGCTGTAACGAATAGACAAAAAATGTGCATGTGGACCATTTCTATGGGGTAGAAGCAGCATAAGTTATCAAAAGCACTTATACACTCATTGTCGATCTCAATACTTAGACCAAAGTCCAAACCAAGGAATTTAACCTCAAGCGTAAAACGTTATATGCAGGACGTGTATTGCATTTATGATTTGGCGTAATACCTGGTGCAGGTAAGATTATTAATCGGTGTGGCCTAAAGATCATCTTCAGATAACCTGGCAGTTGATCTTTGTGTTGAAACCATATGATACCATCTTCTATCCTTTGATTTCCTTCATTGACCACTATACTCTATATGTCCTACCATTATATAGTCAAAAAATAGGACATGATTGAAATACACATAAGTTTCTTATACAAGTGCTTGTGGCCTTTGTATGAAAATATTTAAGTATGCCATGTTTTAAACAAACTCAAACAGTCAAGAATTCAGTGCAGCAATGGTTTGAAGAATGGTTTTGTGCCATGGATTGGAGAGATGCTCGATCAGATTGTCAATGGGGCCAACATGAGTAACAGAAGCCTGGACGAAGATACCAAGCATGGCCACCATAGCTAGGCGTCCTACAAAACAGAGGGAAGTATAAAATACTGGACAAGACTTGAAAGAAATAAAAGATAAATGCATCTCAACAAACCGTTTTTAATCTCTTTCAGTTTCCATTCTTTAGCATTCTTGATATCTTTTGCAATTCCAAGAGGATTCAGTAAAGGGCCACCTGGATACCTGCCAAATGTCAAAGATTCCTGTCTATACTTAGTAGGAGTATAAGCCAATTCCAAAATCGTGTTCAGAATGAGTATTTGGAACAAGTGTACGTATTATATCGTATACATTCATCTTAATGTTGTATCTGTGTACATAGTTTGGACAGGAAGCTACGGGTTTAGTTGAACCCATAGTACTTGTGGTGGATCCACCTATGTGGTTCTTCTCCTCTATTCCTGCACTAACAAGGGTAAGCCTTTCTAGTACAAGGATACCATTTGTTTGCAAACAAAAATATTAAAATTACCCTGGTTCAAGGCCTTCCAGTGCAGCTTCTAGTCCAAAAAAAGAACCAGGTTTTGCTTGAGAGCCAGGATCAAGAAAATCCATGTACCTTTTTGTTTCAACGAACCTGTATAAATTAGAAATAGAACAAGAGAAAAAGTTACTGCCGGTAGTATATAGAATGTCCAGGATCAACATTCTATTAACGGGTTAAACTTTCTACCCCATCAATATTAGCTGAATTATGAGCAAAGTTGTTGTGCTGGCAAAGTTAAATTTTGTAGCTCCTGCTTCATACCACACTGGCAAGTCCTTTATTCCAGTCACACGAAGCAACTAAAAAGAATGACCAGAAATGTTAGGGTAAAGTGAAAATTTTACACATGTATTAAATGACTTACATCTGTTGAAAGAATTCCAGCAACCCCAGCCATGGCGAAGCGGGCATGAACAAGTTCTGCTTGTACATACCATTTCAAACTTTCAGGATCCTCTCCAAGTCCTAGTGGATCAAAACCAAAATCTCCAGCAAGGCTAGAAAAGAAATTTATGGTCAGCCACTGAGTAGGAAATTTCATGGCGATTTCTTTGGTTTCAAGGTCCTAAGAATTAACAAGTTCATCAGTAGGTGACGGATACTAAAGGCATCTTACGTTCCATCAAGATGAGGCGGAGGGTCAAGCCCAGGAAGCCATGTTGGCCTTTGCTGAGCATGAATAGCAGTTGTGCACGGTGCTAGAGAATGTCCTGTTCTAGCACTACTGCAATTAATGCCACAAGTTTTACGTATACTCTTTCCATGAAAAGATGAACCGGATACTGTGACAACCTGGAAACTTCTTCCCACTGCAATCTCCATGTAATCACACTACTCAACAACCAAATTCAATTGAACATGGGGGAATAAGCAACGGTCCATACTAAAAATGTTATCCAAAACTAGGGTTTGTAGCGGTACAAATAAGATAGGAGGGGACCCCACTTATCTCTTTTTTCCCCTGCCACAAGTTTGATGAGACAATGCTTAAGGTGTTTGGATCAGCTATTAAGTGATGGATTGTTGTGGTTTTCATACTGATGTATAATAAATCGTTAGGAATTGTTGACTTGTATGTATCCGTGAAGAAACCAAGTCCCTTGACTATTTTATTAACATTAATAAGAACAGTAACTTAAAGTAAAGACAAAAGGATGTTTACGTGGAAACCTCCTTGCTCAAGGGAGGAGAAAACCACGACCCATCACAAAAGATTTCTCAACAACTTCAAGCAACTTGTGAATACAAACTTCAGAAATTACAAACGATCAAACTCTTAACCCTACAACTTGTGACACCTCTCTAGAACTGTCAAAATGGGCTTGGCCCATGAGACCGGCCCAACCCAACCCTTAAATCAAATGAGGCTAGACTAAATATTTTAACTCCATTTATGAACGAGGCTTTTTAGCCAGTCCTAATTTGGCCCGCCGGCCTCATAGGCTCAACCCGCAAGTCTCAGAGGCCGGCCCGTGGCCCGCAAATTTTATAAAATATTTATTATATATTTAATTATTTTTATAAGTAGTATTCTATTTATTAAGATTATGGACATCTTTTACAATTTATTGTCCCATTAGATTTCTAATATTAGCCCATTATTAGCATTTTGTTAAGTTTTTAGACTGACTTGTGTAGTTGTGTTGTTGAAAACTTTTAAACCAACTAGTTATAATCTTTTACTATTGTATTTTATGTCTAGTTTGTTGTTTATCCTTTTGTTATTTATTTATCTTGTTGGTGACAAAAAAATGATTGATATTTCATAGTCTTTCTAAGAGGTTAATATTGTCCATATTATAGTTGAAGGGCCGGCTCGTCCCAACCCATGACCCGCGTAGGGCTGGGTTGGGTTGCTATTTTCTAGGCCCTTTAGTTAAAAGGGTCAGCCCGTCCTAGCCCATTTGACTCTCTAGCCCGTTAGGGTTGGATTAAGTTGGGTTTGGCTGACCCATTTTGACAGCCTTACACCTCTATTACAAGACTCTGAACAATAACCCTGTCATCCACTATATTAACTATCTCTTGTTTACATAAACTTCAATCAAACATACCACGAATGGTTCTAGCCATGAATTCATGATGATTACAACTAAAATGATCTATTTTCCTTTATATCTCAGGAAGTATCTTTCAATGTATGAGCGCATGACACTAAACTCAACTAGCAACTTAAGACAAATATCCAAGTTAAGATGGACAAAAACAACCTAGTAATACGCCATTTATTAAGAGCTCTGAGAGTATGGTGTCGTGGAAGCTTTACAGCTGCACCCAATGGATTTGTCCTAGATAATGACCAATCGAGGGATCAGGTCCCCTTATCAGATCCTATAGTTTGTTAAATCATCAACATGTCAGAATGTTATATTTTCTCCTTTTTGATGATGACAAACTATATCAAGTTGTTCCCCTGTATATAATGTTGACTACTTACATATTCCCCCTATCAGTGTGCTTCCCCCTATCTTGCAAACTAGATCCCATGATGTGGACTAACTTAACTATTATTAACACATCTTCCCTCTTTTGACATCATAAAAAAGGAAAAAATCTCCAGTTGAAAGAAGAGAAGCCATCAGGATTCTCATAGCATTTACAACATTTCATGGGTTTCAAACTCTATCAAATGGATGTTAAGAGTGCTTTCTTGAATGACTATCTAAAAGAGGATGTGTTTGTCAAACAACCTCCTAGTTTTGAAGATGTTGATCACCCCAACCCTATGCTTAAATTGGACAAGGCTTTATATGGGCTAAAATAGGCACCTAGAGCATGGTATGAAAGGTTGTCTAAGTTTCTTCTGGAGAATGGTTTCAAAAGAGGCAAAATAGACAACACTTTATTTTTGAAGACAAGAGGAAGGTACCTACTCATCATATAAGTCTATGATATCATCTTTGGTGCTACATCAAAATCTATGTGTGGAGAATTCTTAAAGCTAATTGGAAGTGAATTTGAAATGAGTATGATGGGTGAATTGAGTTTTTTTTTGGGTTTGCAGATCAAACAAACCTGAAAGAACCATAATTTTTCAAGAAACGTACATCAAAGAGTTGCCGTAGAAGTTTAAAACTAAGGATGCTAAGCTAATAGACACTCTAATGGGTACCAACTCAAAGCTGGATATGGATGAATGTGGTCCCTTAGTGAATAAGACTATGTATAAAGGGATAATTGGTTCACTATTGTACTTGATTGGAAGGCATCTTAATATTGCTTTTAGTGTTGGAATATATGCTAAGTTTCAATCTAAGCCTAAGGCATCCCACTGAAAGGCAACAGAAAGAGTCCTGAGGTGCTTAAACAAAACATGGGAGTTGGTTCTTTATTATCCAACAGGTGATTCTTTTAAGTTGATTGGGTACACTAATGTTGATTATGCTGGATACCAAGTTGACAGAAACAACACTTCTGGAATGGCTCACTTCCTTGGATTATGTCTTATATCTTGGGGAACCAAGAAATAGAATTCCGTTGCTCTTATAACTACTGAATTTGAGTATGCAGTTGTTTCTTCTTGCTGTGCTTAATTGCTATGGATAAAACAACTAAAGGATTTTGGTATCATCACACACACTATTCTATTTCTGTGTGATAACATAAGTGCTTTAAATATGGCAACGAATCTGGTTCATCATAAGAGGACAAAGCATATTGATGTGAGACATCACTTCTTGAGGGACAATGTTCAAAAGGGAAATATCTGCATGTAATTTTGCAAAATGGAAGATCAAATTGCGGATTTCTTTACAAAGGCTTTAAGCAAAGATCAGTTTGAGAAGAATAGGCTGAAGCTGGGAATGCTGAAGTTTGAATGAGCTTTTGGTTTTTAGATGCAAATCAATTTCTTTTTGGCTATGATTAGAAGGATAAGTATTCCTTTATTTTTGTAATACTTGCTTTGGTAAAGACAATTCTAGGACCTTTTTGCAAGTATACAGTCATAAATAATTTAATCAAGATAGCCAAAAGATGAAAAATAGTTTTGAGCATAACATCCAAAATTTTAGAAAGACCTGGTCCTTTCTTAAAGGTATTAACTCTGTTCATTACATTTGATTTGCAATTGAGAACCATCGTTACTGCTCGGTGTTATCTGATAGATTTCAAATCAATTCCAAAAAGTTGACCCATCTCTTATACTTTCATAAGTACCTAGAATCTTTCCATTCTTCCACCCATCTCTTGCACTTTCATAAGTACCTAGAATCTTTCCATTCTTCTACCCTTTGTTAAGCTAAAAAGTCTCATAGGACCTTATATATTTGTCACGACCCAAGTCTAGGACCTAGGTGCGATATGGTTAATAGGGAACTCAAAGGTACCCCAAACAAGCCTCAAAGCATTCTTAAGCACATCCTTGTTTGCGGAATGTAAGACAAGCATCAATTAGTCAAACTAAGGGGATTATGGACTGTGATGCAAGCTATGGGAAAAAGGGTAAGGGACTTTCCATCATTCAATCTCATCAAACAATACTAAGAGAAAGGAACATGGGACATACTCTATAGGAAAATATAGACTTAGGGAAAACATCATCTCATAATCAACATCATACACATCAATGTACGTGGCAAAATGACTAAGGGATAAGTCTCAATGTAGTGTAAACAACACATAACGTACATAGTATGAGTATCCAACAACACCTCTAAACAAGAGTGGGACGCGGGCCAAGCCATGTCCCAAGTTCACCTTAAAAAATAAGTAAAGTAGTAATTTCTCATAGTAATAATCTAGATAAAAAATAGGTATTGCCCTCAAACTAGAGGACTCGCCATAACACAATGCCTTCACAAACTAAACTAGCCATGAGGAGGTGGATAAGGTAGTGCTTCGATCCTTACATGGTTAGATCATATAGGCAAAAGGTATTTTAGTATTTTGAATGTAATAGTATGTGGGATGTAATGCAATAATAAATCATAAGTTATATATATAAGAGGGCATAATCATATATAATAGAAATGAGCTCAGCATGGCATGTATGAGTAATGCTTTAGTCAAAACATGCATAGATGGTAAGACATAACATAATGACATATCATATATATATGAGAGGATACCTTAATTGACATTTAAAACCATGCAAGCTACAAAATGGAATCAAACATATCCCCCTACGTTGACCTAGGGAGACTACTTGCCAAGTAGATCTCCAAATAAGTTTTGCATGCATCATTTTCATAGTAGATAGGGATTTTGTGGATCTACTAGCCTGGCCTATAAGGGCTTACATGGTGGCACATAGTTAATGAGAAAAAGGGCTGCTACTAGGATTCTCTTACCGAACCGCACCTCAGTGCTCCATTCGGTGCTAAGTCATTCCGATAGAATACATTAGAAAACATGAGTATAATCATATACATTCATGATCTTATAAACATAACTTATTGTAATAGGAGCAACTCATAAAACTTATGATCTAACAAGTAAGAATTGTCCTTATCACAAGAAGACCTATTGTTTGGTGCTGATTATCCTTATTACTATATTTAACATTCACAAGAGGGATTCATAACTTCATAACTTTCATAGACTTTCAAAAACATGTAGTTGAACTCTCATCATTTAGATGTCATACTTCATTAGAAAACTAAATATTAAAATTGGGTGGGTTTAGTGCATATAGACTTTAAATCATGGAAATTAAGAGGACTATGTATGAAGGTAGTGAAAATCACCAATTTGAAACATTCTAAAGCAGTCCACCATAATTATTCTTGACATCATTGAAACATAAGTATGCAAACATGAAAGTCATCTTATAAAATCATCAACTTTATAGTACCTCATGATATCATACATTCATAACCTTGAGTATCATAAAATAGTTCATAATGGTAAACCCTTGGAAGGAAATCATGTAATTCAACACAATAAATGATAATTTCCAACATATCTCATGCATAGTAGGAGTTATAAAAAATTTCCATAAGAAATTAACCTTGAAATTTGAAGGATTGAGTAAAATAAGTTTTGGACTCCATGGGTGGTAGAACCCATTGATCAAGAATCCACATACTTAAGGTCTTGAATTGATGAAGGAAACTTGAAGAAGCTGGGACTTTGAGACTTAGCCTTCAATGGAAGAACTTGAACCCCTAAGAACTTGGAAGATTTTAGGAAGAAAAATAGTGGGAGGTTTTGAGATGATTTAGAGAGAGTTTGAGAGAGATTTAGGGCTAAAATGATAAAATTTTCTCAGATTTACCCATATAAGGGTGTTGGGATATGTACCAATTTTCCTCACTTAATTTTGGACAAATTTAGAAATTTTTGTTCTTGGCAGGAGAAGAGGCGCATTGCACCTTGGGTTCTGCACAGTGTATTTTTATGCGAAGTTTAATTTTTCCCTGTGTCGGCCTAGGAATCAGTCTAGGCTACTTTTGTACTATTTGGAATCCTCTCCGTGACACAAAGAGGTCATGTGATCTGTTGGAAAGTGCAAAATCAAAAAAAATATTATTTTTTGATATGGTTGACCTAAAAAGTGAGGGAGACCTTTTTCCTACACAATTTTGCCTCCTAAAAAGAATATGAACTCATATTTTAAAAAAAAACATATGAAATTTTGATATTCAAGAAATATGCTATAAGGACATTCCAAATCGCTTGGGAAGTGTTACAATATTGCAACTGCTTCTTTGAGAATTTTCAAAATCACAAAGGTTCATTTTCTCTCTTTAATTTTTTGGAACCAAATCCTTGATTAAAAAATGTCTCAACCCTTGAACTTCAATGATGAAATACTTTAAACTTTAAATAAAATAGTCGTACATACTTGTACTGTCTTTATGTCTCCCCTTTTTTCTTCCCAAAACTCCATGGAAACCATTAAAATAAATCTGTTCCCTCTTTCCAAAATCCCCAGTGTAAGAATCTTGTACAATTCCTGATCTAAATTCCTCTCAACACCCATTATCCCTTGATTCTACACAACTTGTACTCCTTTTGGGTTGGTACAACACTAACCCACAACCTCAACCTGGTTCTCCCTCAAACCTCTCTTTTGAGTTGGCTATAAAGGGTGGTTTACCTAAAGATAAAATTAGTAAATCAAACATTCTTATAGCATGTGAGGAACTTGAGGTAAGAAATTTATCTGAGATGAAGGGAGGGTTGCATGCTCCTTTTGAAGAAGAAGAGGCAGTGATAAATGTGGAGCCAATTGAGATTCCAAAATTAGTTGTCCTAAAGAAAGTTTTCCTATAACTACTTTAATATTTGAGGATGTAGAAGATGAAGATAACCTTCCACTCTCATGGAAAGTTAGGAGAAAAATAGTTCCTACATCTAAAAGAGGAAAGAAAAGGTGACTAGTTATTTTGAATCTAGAAGGCACAAGTATCATACAAAGGGATCATTATAACAAGTTATTGAGTAATGCAATGAAGGAGAATAGGACTCGTACTTCTGTCGAAGGAAATTTGAGGAAGAAAAGTACTATGAGGGACTAGCTACTTAAGACTTATGTAGTTGATGTGTCTGAAGAGCTTGTTGAAAACAAAAGAAAAAGAAAGTGTTAGTTGAGAAGGAATCAAAGAAAGAAAAAAAAATGTTGTTGAAGAACTTGTCTCTAAGTCTAGTGAGGGACCTGGTTCATAAGAAAACATTGAACAAGAACTGACTACAGAGGAAAGAATTGAAGTGATGAGAACCCAAAAGGTTCTTAGTGGTAGAGTGTTTGATACTGAGGCATTACCCAAACTAGGAATGTGTGACTTGGTAGATATAGTCGAGTTGCAATCCTGGATACATCTCTTTGTGGGGTTTGTTCCATACTTGTATGAATCTCAAGTAAGGGATTTTACTATAGTGTTGTGATAGAGGATGATGGTAGTTTAACTACCAGGGTGAGTAAGAGAAAGCTGGTGTTGAGTGAGGAAGTTTTAGCCTGTGTTGAAGGTACCATGTGAAGGGATCAGGTTAGTTGTTTGAAGGACCTATTCTAAAACTTCTATGGAAGAAATTGGGAAGATTCCTAACCTCAATATCTCTGGTGTGCCTATGAAATTTTTGAAAGGAGGTGATTAGATTTTTTTAAATTTGTAAACATGGTTTTTACCTCGATATGAGAAGAGAACAGTGGCTTTTGCCATTGATTTGTTTCTTATGGTTTACTTGAGCAAATTTGAGCCTATCAACCTCCCTACTATAATATTTGAACATATGAGGAAAATTTTGACTGTAAGGGATGGAAAGTATGGGTTAGGATTTGGTTACTTCTTGACCTGAGTATTTAGGCACGTTGGATTTTTTTTTGGAGGCTGGGACTAGGGGTATAGTAAAGTAGAACTTTTCTTTGTATACTTTGAGGAGTGTGAGTACATAAAGGGAAGGTCAAAGAAGTTAAGTAGAACATCTAAGCCACTATCGGAGGAGAAGAGTCTGAGGCATGATTGTCGCGACCCAAGCCTAGGGCCTAGACATGACACGGCAAATGAGAACCCGAAGGGACCCCAAACAAGCCTCTTAGTATATCATTTTGCACATCTTTGGTCGCGAAAGCAATTAAATAATAACAAGAGAGTATAAATAAGGATAAAGGGACTAAGAGGAAGTCTTATATAACCATAAAAAATCAAGAGTCAAGAGCATAGCATAATTACATCACTTGTCCAACAACACCTCTAAACAAAGAACGAGCGGGGGCTAAGACACTTTCCGAGCTAACCCTCATAGTATCAAGAGTTCAACATAAAGGAATAACATAAGCAAGAGTACTATAGCTAGTGTCCCCGAACTTGAGGACTCACCAAAGCTTATATTCAAGATATCACAACTAGCCACGTGGAGGATGATCGTGAGGAGCTCTAGTACCTATATGGTAACATCATGTAGGTATAGAGTATGCACTAGTACATTTAGATGTACTAAGTATGTAGGATAAGTTCTTCTGGCTTGGCCATCCATTTGAGGGTGAAAGGCCGTACTAAGCTTAACCTTGGTACCAAGACCTCTTTGGAAGAACCTCCAAAAGTGAGAAGTAACAACATAGTCAAAATGCATAAACATAGGCAATGGGTAGTATAATAACAATAAGTCATGCATGATCAATGCTTGAAGTAAAACATGCTTGTATAGAACATATTACATATGTAGGAAGAGACCATCATTATAGACCATACAAACTAGTACTTGGAATCCAAGGCAAACCACCCCCTTGGATGGCAATTGAGGTATCTACCCCTAAAATGGTAGTATGGGCTTACCACCCCCCAACAAGGCAATCAAGGTATCTACCCCCCAACATGGTAGTACGAGCTTACCACCCCCCGACAAGGTGATTGAGGTATCTTACCCTAACATGGTTGTACGGGCTTACCACCCCCCGACAAGGTGATTAAGGTATCTACCCCTAACACGGTAGTACAATCTTACCACCCCTTAACAAGGCGATTGAGGTATCTACCCCCTAACATGGTAATACGGGCTTACCACCCCCCGACAAGGTGATTAAGGTATCTACCCCTAACACGGTAGTACAATCTTACCACCCCTTAACAAGGCGATTGAGGTATCTACCCCCTAACATGGTAATACGGGCTTACCACCCCCCGATAAGGTGATTAAGGCTTGGCACCCCCCTCAACAAGGTATGGTCAACTAGTAACACCATAGATACTTTTCATGAATTCAATACATACATACAATCCTTTCATCATCATAAAGTCACTTAACTCATAAACCATGCAATAGACCATCGATAACTTAAGAATCCTTAATCGGACATTATATCAAACACTTGGAAGGTGTATAATGCTAGCTCAAAATCATGCAATTCAAGAGTGAAATCATGTGAAAAAACTCAATGTAAATCAACCCACCAATACTTAGTAACACCCTCATGCAATCTTGAAAACATGCAATTTACATAAAAAGGAAGGTTAGGCACCATGGGTGAAATGACCCAATGGTTGAAACCCATATACCTCAAATTTGGAAGATATAGGGTTGAAAAATGACTAAGTATATGGTTTTTACGCATAGGAGGGCATGGGCCCAACATACCAAGTCCTAGGACCAAAATAGTATAACTGGCAACAAAATAACACTAGTCCGCACCCTGGCCACTCGCGCCAGGGGCGCGGATCCTCTTTGGATAAGGAATTTTTTTGAAAAATTATTTTTCGCTACAGTTTCTCTAAAATTGGGGTTATACTCATTGCACTCAATTTCCCTCCTTGATCACGAATATGAAGTTAGATTTTTGATATCACACATGGATTTTGAGATGTATGGAAATTATGATTATGAGCGTTTCCGAGGCATATTTTCGGGCACTTTTTGGGGCATTTCAATATCTCTTCCTTGGGAACATTCATCCCCGAATGACAAAGAAACATACATAAGAGAAGTAATCAAGGTGCTTTCAGCCCAACACATGAATACAACAAATGAATTAAAACATTATTTCTAAAACCTAAACATAAGTGTCAAAATTCGCCATAAACTTGTCAACATAAACATGAATGCATGAAAATACATAAGGGATGAAACTTAAGACTGGAAATCATGTAGGGGACTTAAATTAGTACCTTAGGCTTAAGTGGTGTGGAAGAGATAGGGATATTGCTTCTGCATGTCCGCCTCGGCTTCCCATGTGGCACTCTCAACTTGTTGGTTCCTCCAAAGGACCTTAATGAAAGCTATATCCTTGTTCTTCAATCTCTTCTCTTGTCTATCCAAAATTTCTACTAAGACCTCTTTATAAGTCAAATTGTATTCAACAACACCCACAACATCTAAAGGCACAATAGCACTTGGGTCACCCATATACTTCCTCAACATAGACACATGGAAGACCGAATGAACCATATTCATATCATTGGGCAACTCTGACTCATAGGCCACCTTACCAATCCTCCTTAACACTCCATAAAGACCCACAAATCTTGGACTCAATTTACCCTTTTTACCAAAATAAACCACACCCTTCATGGGTGAGATATTCAAATAGACCGAATCACCAACCTTAAATTGAAGGTCCCTGTTCCTCACATTGGCATAGGACTTTTGTCTACTTTGGGCTATTTTCAATCTCTCCCTTATCAACCTCACCTTCTTCATGGCCTCCAGAACCAAATTCGAGCCTAACAAAGCCATCTCCCCTACCTCAAGCCATCCAACCGGGGACCTACAATGTCTACAATAAAGATCCCCAAAAGGGGTCATACTAATGCTTGAATGATAGCTATTGTTGTAAACAAACTTAATGAATGGAAGATGTTCATCCCAACTACCCTTAAAATCCAAAATATAAGCTCTAAGCATATCTTCAAGAGTTTGGATAGTTCTTCTGGCTTGGCCATCCATTTGAGGGTGAAAGGCCGTACTAAGCTTAACCTTGGTACCAAGACCTCTTTGGAAGAACCTCCAAAAGTGAGAAGTAATTGAGCACCACGATCCGATATGATAGAAAAAGGCATCCTATGCAATCTAACCAACTCATGAATATACAATTTGGCATAATCTTCGGCACCATAAGTAGTTTTATCCGGTAGGAAATGAGCCGACTTTGTCATTTTATCAACTACAACCCAAATAGAATCAAAATGCCCTCTAGTCATAGGCAACCCAACCACAAAATCCATGTTAATTTCCTCCCACTTCCAAGTAGGTATCTCTATATCTTGGGCGAGGCCACTCGGTATTTGATACTCGACTTTAACTTATTGGCAATTATGACAACCGGATACAAACTTAACAATATCTTTCTTCATACCACCCCATCAATACACTTCCCTCAAATCTCTATACATATTTTAGAACCAGGGTGGATAGAATAGGAGGAATTATGAGTCTCATCTAAAACCTTCTTTCTCAAGTAATCAATACTAGGCACACATAACCTACCTTGGTACCTAAGGGCACCATTTTCCCCTTGGGAGAAAACTTCCACCTTACCATCTCTCACCAAGGCCTTCAACTCTAATAAAGCGGGGTCAAGATCTTGCTTTGAGTTTACCTCTTTAATCAATGAAGATTTAGAACCATCAACAACTACTACACCATCATTATCAACCTCTTCCAACCTAACCCCCAATCTAGTCAATAGACAAACCTCTCTAGCCACTTCTTTGCCACTATTATCAATAAGAGCTAGGCTACCCATAGACACCCTACTTAAAGCATCGGCCACAACATTAGCCTTACCGGGGTGATAATGCACACTCATATCATAATTTTAAGGAGCTCTAACCACCTTATTTGTCTCAAGTTGAGATCTTTTTAGGTGAACACATATTGGAGACTCTTGTGATCTGTAAACACATCAACATGGAGCCCATACAAGTAATGACACCAAATTTTCAAAGCAAATACGACGACGGCCAATTCAAGATGATGGGTCGGATAATTCTTTTCATGCACCTTAAGTTGTCTAGAGGCATAAGCTATCACCTTACCATTTTACATCAAAACACAACCCAAACCAATTCTTGAGGCATCACAATATACCAAAAACCTATCCAACCCTTTCGGTAGAGACAAGATAGCAGCGGAAACAAGCTTATCTTTTAAAGTCTAGAAAATCTTCTCACATTCATCATTCCACGTAAATTTTGCTTTCTTTTGGGTAACTTAGTCATAGGAGAAGCAATAGAAAAGAACCCATTCATAAACCTCCGGTTATAACTCGCCAATCCCAAGAAACTTCTAATATTCGATGGGGTCAAAAGTCTAGTCTAATTTCTAATCACCTTCGTCTAGTATGCGTTAGTACATTTGAGTGTCCTAAGTATGTAGGATGCGATGCAACAAGAGATAGGCAACATAGGAAAAATGCAATATCATAAGCATTGGATAATATAACAACAATATGACATGTATTAATAATGCAGAGGGTACTCATTCTTTATGGCGACCCTATTAAGTTGCTAGTAATCAATGCACATTCTAAGAGAACCATCTTTTTTCTTCACAAACAACACTGGTGCACCCCAAGGTGATTGACTAGGCCTAACAAAACCCTTTTCAAACAAATCCATCAATTGCTCTTTCAACTCCTTTAACTCAGCCGAAGCCATACAGTAAGAGGGAATAGAAATGGGTTGAGTATCGGGAAGGATATCTATACCAAAATCTATTTCCCTTTCGGGAGGAACACCAGGTAGCTCACTAGGAAAGACATCAAGAAACTCATTAACCACCAGAACTGACTCTATAGGAAGGACTTTGGGCTTAACATCCCTAACCTTCACAAGATGATAGAGACACCTCTTAGAAATCAACTTTTGGCCTTTAATGCAAGAAATGTATCAACCATTAACCACCACATCATGACTCTCCTACTCAATGACGGGTTCATTAGGGAATTGGAATTTGACCCTATGTGTTCTACAATCAATAGAGGCTTAATATGCATGCAACCAATCCATCCCAAGAATGACATCAAAATCCACCATATCCAACTCAAAAAAATCACAAGGCAATATTTTATGAAAAATGAATATCAGACAATTTCTATAGACTCTTCTAGCAACAATAGATGCACCAACGAGATTAGACACTTCATATGACTCATACAAAAATTTGGGTTTAACATGAAGCTTTTTGGCAACAAGAGGAGTAATAAAAGAAAGAGTGACACCCATGTCTATCAATGCATACACATCAAAATAAAAATCTTTTAACATATTAGTGATGAAATCGGGCACCTTATCTACCCTTGTCTCCTTTGAAGAGCATAGAACTGATTTTACCTTAGAGCACCCCCTTGTTGACGTCCTCTTTCCCTAGGACCCGCATTTGCACCTTGGCATTATGGACGACCATCTCTACCATTATTTTGATTACGAGGATAATAAATCATCTTATGACCCACTTCTCCACAACTATAGCAAGCATTAGTGTTCCTCAATCATGGGCCATTATGGCCTATACCACATCTTGGGACCATAGGGTAAGGCACTATATCACCACTACCTTGGACCCTTAGGTTGTCATTTGTAAGTCTTCTATTAGGAGCATTGGAAGACCCTTACCCTTGGGACTTTGGAATCTACCTTCAAAACAGGCCCTCTTAGCCTCACCGCTTCTTCTTTTTCTAAGCTTTCCGCCTTCTAATTATTCGGCATATGTCATGAGGCAGAAGAAATCCATATCACTTATCAACATGGTGATACGACACTCTTCATTGACCAAGTTGGACACACCCATCACTAATTTGTTCATTATAGACCTTGGCTCGGCTGTCCCAATCCAAGCATAGGGCCTAGATGTGACACAGCGAAAAGGGAACACGAAGGGAAACCAAACAAGCCTCTTCGTATATCAGTATACATCCTTAGTTGTGGAAGCAATTGTACAACATCAAGAGATAGTAAAAGGGGAAAAACAGGGCTAAGGGACATAGTTGATACCATAGAAAAATAGAAGATCAAAGTATAACATTAAGACATCATAATGTTCCGACAACTCTAATATATAAATAAGAGCGGGGGCCCAGGCAATCTCCAGGCTCACCCTCATAGTCATAAGTTTCCAACATAATAAGAGTCAATACAGAACATAAATTCAAAGAAACATATCCTAAAAGTTGAGGACGCACCAACTTGCTTTGAAAGATAGTACAAGCAACGTGAAGGAGGAAGATGATCAAGTAAAGCTCCAAGTCCTATATGGTAACATCATATAGGCATAGAGTATGCATTAGTACATTTGAATGTACAAAGTATGTAGGATGCAAAACAACAAGAGATAGAAAACATAGGAAAAATGCAAAATCATAAGCAATGGATAACATAACAACAATACGACATGCATGAATAATGCTTGAAGTAAAACATGCTTATATATAGAACATATTACATGTAAAGGAAAAGACCATCATCATAAACCAAGAAACTTAGTACTTAGAATCAAAGGTAAACCACCCCTTGGAAGTGATTGAGGAATCAACACGACAACTTGGTTAATGGGCATGACACCCCCATCAAGGTGTTTGAGGTATCAACCCCTCAACTTGTTTTATGGGTTTATCACCTCCCATCAAGGTTTTTGAGGTATCAACCCCTCAACTTGGTTAATGGGTTTACCACCTCCCATCAAGGTGTTTGAGGAATCAACCTCTCAACTTAGTTAATGGTCAACTTGTAACATTAAATATACCATTATGAAATCAACACAATATATACACATTACTTTCATCATCATAAAATTACTTAGTTCATAGGTCATGCAATAGATCATCAATATCTCAATATTTCAAAACCGAACATTTTATCAAACACTTGGCCGATGTGTAATGCTAGTTTAAAATCATGCAATTCAAGAGTGAAATCATGTCAGAAAATCAATGTAAAATCACCCACCAATACAAGGTAATACCCAGATGCAAGATACATTAAAACACCTCCTCAAATCTCATATTAGATCTTAAATTCATAGCTTAGAACATGCATGGTTGAAAAATATTTCATAAAACCCCAACATAGTTTATTGTCAAATTACATGGTAAGAGATACCCATAGATAATCTAGCTTGAGAACATGCAATTTATATATATAAAAAAGGAGGTTTGGCACCATGGGTGAAAGGACCCAATGGTTGAAATCTACATACCTTAAGACCTTGAGTTTCTAGAAGTTGAGTTGGGAAATAATGGAAGCTAGGAATAGGGTCTTGAAATCCAACACTTGTTCTTGAGTTTCCTTGAATTTGTATTGGGGTCTTAGTAGAGGATTTGAGACTGTACTCAAGTTGAGAGTAATGAGTTTGATCATTTTGAATAGGGTTTAGGTTTTTTGGGAGGTTAAGATAGCATTGGAAGTCTAAAAAGGTTATTAGAATGGATTAAATTCACAAAAATGGCATTAGTGAACGGATAGAAAAATTGGCAAAGTGATGCCCTACTGAGGCCCACACAGGTTGTGTGGCAATCCACGGGTTATGTGGAGTACCCATGAGGTGAGACATTGTCATGCCCTGGACCTAGGGCCTAGACGTGACCGATGAATGGGGAACCCGAAGAAACCCCAAAGAGGCCTCATAGCAATTTATTACACATCCTTTCATCATATATATACATTCCCTTTAATCATCATTCCATCATCATTTCATCATCATAAAGCCATTCAATTCATAAGACATACATTGGACCTTCGATTCCTTAAGAAACCATAACCGGACATTTTATCAAACACTTAGAGGGTGTGTAGTGATAATGTAAAACCATGCAATTTAAGAGTGAAATAGTGCTAGAAAATTCATTGTAAAACCATCAATAGATACTTGGTAACACCCTCAAGCAATATACATCAAAGCCTTTCATCAATTCTCACAATAGATCTTAGATTCACAGCCCAAAACATAGTAAAACAGTCACAATTTCATAAATCCCAACATAACGTGCATTGATTTTCATAATAACTAAGTCCTATTTGTAAATCAACTTTAAATCATGAAAATTAGAGTAAAAGGAAGCTTGGGTATCATGGGTGGAAGGAACCCATGAAAGAAACCCACATACCTTAGCTTTGGAGATGAACTTGATGAAGATTGGAGATAGAGACTTGAAGCTTGAGAGGAAATCCTTAGATCCGGAGAGGGTTTTGAGAGTTGAATTTAGGAGTAGAATATTTGGCTAAGTGTTTGAATGAGGGTGAAAATGGCTAAGTATAGGTATTTTTATGTTTGAGAACACTTTGGCCCAATACTTAAAAGTCTTGGACCAAAATAAAAAATCTGCACCAGTTTTAACACTGGTGCACATCGCGAAAGGGGCACGAAAACCTCACTAGAAATTGCATTTTTAGGAATTTCAAATTTTGATATGGTTGCTCTAAAATCGGGGTTACACCCATTTCCCACTTGATTTGACCCCCTGAACAAGAATATGAAGTTGGATTTTTGATATCATGCATGGATTTTGAGATATATGAAAATTATAATTCCGGACACTTTCAAGGCAAATTTTTGAGAACTTTTTGGGGTCGTTATAGATTTGGTCAAAAATTGAAAGTTTGGATACTTTGGAAAGAATCACGTTTTGTTACTTTGACAGGAGCCTCTACGGGCCGTGTGATGCTACACGGTCCGTGTAGTGGCCCGGACTGAATCGAAACCTCTTCATAAGTTAAGTTGTCTTCAACTCCCCCCCCCCACAACATCAAGAGTCACAATAGCATTGGAATTACCCACACACTTCCTCAACATAGACACATGAAAGACCAGATGAATCAACCCTATCTCTCTAGGCAAATCCAACTCGTAGGCCACCTTACCGATCCTTGTCATCACACTATAAGGCCCCACGTATCTAGGGCTCAACTTGCCCTTCTTACAAAAATAGACCACACCCTTCATAGGAGACACCTTCAAATAAACCTAATCATCAACTTCGAATTCAAGCTCCCTTCTCCTCACATGGGCATAAGACTTTTGACGGCTTTGGGCCGTCTTTAATCTTTCCGTAATCATCCTAACCTTCTCAAGAGCTTTCATAACAAGATCTGGTCCTAACAACACCACCTCACCAACCTCAAACCACCCAACTTATGATCTACAATGTCTACCATAAAAAAACAATCCCTAACCCTCACAAGATGGTAAAGACACCCCTTAGAGATCAACTTACAAACCTTAATCCAAGAGATGAACCTACCCTTGACCGCCACATTATGACTCTCATAGTCAAGGATAGGTTCATTTGGGAATTACAATCATCCCACCTACCTTTAAGCTCTAATATGTAAGCTCTAAGCATATTCTCAAGGGTTTGGATGGTCCTTTGGGCTTGGCCATCCATTTGAGGGTGGAAGGCTGTAGAAAGCTTAACTTTACTACCAAGACCCCTTTGGAAAAACCTCCAAAAATGTGAAGTAAATTGAGCTCCACAATCCAATATAATGGATAAAGGAACCCCATACAATCTCACTAAGTCATGGATGTACAACCTAGCATACTCTTCAGTCCCATATGTGATCTTAACCGGCAGAAAGTGAGCTGATTTCGTCATCTTATTAGCCACAACCCAAATGGAATCAAAACCTTTTCTAGTATTGGGTAACCCAACCATAAAATCCATATTAATCACCTCTCATTTTAAAGTAGGAATCTCTATGTCTTGGGTTAGGCCACTCGGCCTTTGATGCTCAGGTTTGTTAATAACTTTCGAGTTCCAAGTTAGAATCTCTATGTCTTGGGTTAGGCCACCCAGCCTTTGATATTCGGCTTTGACTTATTGACAACTATGACAACTGAAAATAAATTTGGCAATGTCCCTCTTCATGTCTCCCCACCAATACACCTCTCTCAAATCTCTATACATTTTAGTAGTACTGGGGTGAATAGAATAAGATGAATTATGGGTCTTATCAAGGATCTACTCTATCAAGCCATCAACACAAGGCACACACAACCTAACTTGGTATCTAAGAGCACTATCTCTCCCCTTGGGAGAAAACCTCTACTTTGACCTCTTTCACAAGGCCTTCAATTCTAACAAGGAGGGTCAAGATCTTATTTATCTTTCACCATCTCAACCAATGAGCTAGGCTACCCATAGACACCCTACTCAAAGCATCTGCCACCACATTAGCCTTACCCGAATAATAATGCACATTCATGTCATAGTCTTTAAGAAGTTCTAACTATCTTCTTTGCCTCAAGTTAAGATATTTTTCAGTGAAGACATATTGGAGGATCTTATGATCGGTGAACATATCAACATGCACTCCATACAAGTAATGATGCCAAATCTTTAATGTAAAATACCACCGCGGCTAGTTCAAAATCATAGGTAGGGTAGTTCTTTTCGTGCACCTTGAGTAGCCCAGAAGCATCAGCTATCACCTTGACATTTTCCATTAGCACACAACCCAAACCAACTCTAGAAGCATCACAATACATCACAAATCCCTCGAGACCATCCGGCAGTGACAATATAAGAGCGGACACAAGCTTATCTTTCAAGGTTTGGAAGCTCCTCTCACACTCATCAGTCCACACAAACATGTCCTTTTTTGAGTCAAC
Organism: Solanum virginianum; assembly: GCA_000787875.1. NCBI lineage: Eukaryota > Viridiplantae > Streptophyta > Magnoliopsida > Solanales > Solanaceae > Solanum > Solanum virginianum. The sequence goes on from DF359705.1 coordinate 58,694, forward strand.
TTTGTCATAGGGGAAGCAATAGAATAGAACCCATTTACAAATTTCCAATAATACCCTTCTAAGCCTAAAACACTCCTAATGTCTGATGAGGTAGATAGTCTAGGTCGATTTTTAATCATATCGGTCTTCTTAGGATCCACCTTAATACCATCCCCCGACACCACATGTCCTAAGAAGGCAACCTCTCTAAACAAAAATTCACACTTTTCATATTTAGCATGTAGCCTCTCCTTCCTCAATCTTTGCAACATAACCCTCAAATGAGCCCTATGCTCCTCCTCACCCCAAGAATAGATCAAAATATCATCAATGAATACCACAACAAACAAATCAAGGTAGGGTTTGAATACCCTATTCATAAGGTCCATGAAGATGTCCAATGCATTGGTTAACCCAAAAGACATCACAACAAACTCATAATGCCTATTATAGTCTAGAAGTCCATCTTAGGAATATCAAACTCCCTCACCTTCACTTGATGATACCCAGATCGAAGATCAATCTTAAAGAAATGACTAACCCCTAGCGATTGGTCAAACAAATAATCAATCCTTAGAAGAGGATGCCTATTCTTGATGGTGACTCTATTAAGTTGCCAGTAGTCAATACATATACTTAGGGACCCATCCTTCTTTTTCAAAAATAATATCGGTGCACCCCAAAGTGATTGGCTAGGCCTAATTAATCTCTTCTCTAATAAGTTCCTCAATTGTTCCTTTAACTCTGTCAGCGCTATACAATAAGGAGAAATAGAAATAGGCTGAGTATCGGGAAGAAGATCTATACCAAAATCTATTTCTATTTCGGGAGGAACACCAGGAAGGTCATTTGGAAAGACATCAAGGAACTTATTAACAATGGGAACTGACTCTATAGGAAGGACCTTGGATTCAACATCCCTAACCCTCACAAGATGGTAAAGACACCCCTTAGAGATCAACTTACAAACCTTAATCCAAGAGATGAACCTACCCTTGACCGCCACATTATGACTCTCATAGTCAAGGATAGGTTCATTTGGGAATTACAATTTGACCTATGGATTCTACATTCAATAGAAGTATAGTAGGCCTGCAACCAATCCATCCCAAGAATGACATCAAAATCAACCATGTCCAACTCAACAAGATCACAAGGCAACATTTTATGCAATATGCAAATACTATAACTTCTATAAACTTACTAGCAACAGTAGAAGCACCAATAGGAGTAAGCAAGATGCAAATAGGACAACTCCTATAAACTTTCCTAGCAACAATAGATATACCAATAGGAGTAGACACCTCATATGACTCATGAAATAATTCGGGCTCAACATGGAATCTTTTGGCAACAAAAGGGGTAACAAAAGAAAGAGTGGCACCCAGATCAATCAATACATACATATCAAAGTCAAAGATTTTCAACATAACAGTAGCATATCATTACACATCCTTTCATCATCATATACATACATTCCCTTTCATCATCATTCCATTATCATTTCATTATCATAAAGTCATTCAATTCATAAGACATGCATTGGACCTTCAATTCCTCAAGAAACCATAACCGAATATTTTATCAACCACTTAGAGGGTTTGTAGTGCTAGTGTAAAATGATGCAATTCAAGAGTGAAATCATGCTAGAAAATTCATTGTAAAACCATCAATAGATACTTGGTAACATCCTCAAGAAATATATATCAAAGCCTTTCATCAATTCTCACAATAGATCTTAGATTCATAACCCAAAACATAGTAACACAGTGACAATTTCATAAATGCCAATATAGTGTCCAGTTATTTTCATAATAATTAAGACCCATTTGTATATCAACTTTAAATAATGCAAATTAGAGTAAAAGAAAGCTTATGTATCATGGGTGAAAGGAACACATGAAAGAAACTCACATATCTTAGCATTGGAGATGAACTTGATAAATATTGGAGATTTAGGCTTGAAGCTTGAGAGGAAATCCTTCGATCCAGAGAGGGTTTGAGACCTGAATTTAGGAGTAGAATATTTGGATAAGTGTTTGAATGAGTATTGGAAAATATTTAGAATCATATGAGGGTGAAAAATGGTTAAGTATAGGTATTTTGTTACGTTTGAGAACACTTAGGCCCAAGACTTAAAAGTTTTGGATCAAAATCAAAAATCTACACTAGTTTTAACACTGGCACGTGTCGCAGAAGGGGCGCATAAACCCCACTGGAAATCGTATTTTCGGGAATTTTGAATTTTGATATGATCGCTCTAAAATCGAGATTAGACCCATTTCTCACTCAATTTGACCCTCTGAACAAGAATATGAAGTCGTATTTTTGATATCGCGCATGAATTTTGAGATATATGAAAATTACAATTCTAGCACTTTTGAGGTACATTTTCGACCACTTTTTTGGGTCGTTACAGACTTGGTCAAAAATTGGAAGTTGGGATACTTTAGAAAGAATCATGGTTCATTACTTTGACAGGAGCCTCAATGGGTCGTGTGATGCTACATGGTCTATGTAATGGCCCGTAGAGTTACACTTGGTGAGAAAAATATGGCCAGGAGGCTCCACGCCAAGCCAGATGGTTCGTGAGCCTTACCATGGCCCGTGAGGATGGCCGTGGCACTACACTTAGTCAAAAACTCCCCTCCTCACGCCAACCTTGCCTCACTTGCACACTCCCACAGCTAGCCACAGGTTAGTGGCAAGCCATACGGCCCATGCCATTGGCCGTGTCCCAATCCTTAGGCTAAAATTGGTCTTTTCCAGGCCCATATAGTCCAAACGGATCATCTAAAGCCACACTATCGGTCTAAATGCTCATGTGATATCACTGCATGGAAGGGTCCCATAAAAATGGTCATTAGTCCTTCATCTGAACTTGGAATGAGGTGAAATCAAGTGCATTATAAAGCTAACTCAAAGGGCTTTCATTTTACATGTCATGGGTCATCCAGGTGTGTTAAAAGTTATGCTCCTGTAAAGTTGACCCTTGCTCAAACCCACACCCAAAACTCAATTTGTAGGGAAGCTTTGAATTTTTCGAAGTACTAGAAGTCTCTCATGACCCTAATACACTCCCCACCTACTCAAATAAGGCTTGAAACATGGATAATTAAGAGCATGGAGTTATGGGGTGTCACATAGCCTCTATTTTCATGATGTGAGAGATACATTAGATTTCATGTTATAGTTTGTGTAGTCTTATTGGTTAAACTAATGTCTCACAAAATGATTAAGTTTTCATACAAGTTTTTACAACAATTTTGATGCATTGATCACATGTTTTACTTATGTTTTCATCTTGTGTTTACTATACATATTGCTCACATATTTAGTATATTTCAAAGTACTAATGCATACATTTTAAAGTACTAATGCATACTTCTTTTGCCTACATTGTATTATAATATAGGGATGCATGATGACCTTACATCTCACACTTATGGTTAGGAATAGAGTTGATACACTTGATAGGTGAGTCTTCATGTTTCAAAGGCAACACGTTGAGTTTACATTTCATTATTTCATTGATATTACTTCACTATTTTATTTTCTTACATTAGAGGTGAGCTAGGGCCCATCCTATGCCCCCGTCTATGTTAGTAAAGGCATGTTTAGATGTCAAAGTGTAAGTTGGATTATTTGGGCATGATGCTTAGCTTGTTCTATTGAGATTCTCTTGAAACTTTACTTCTGCTTTTTGTATTGTCATTGATACGTAGGCTTGGTTGGGATCCTTAAATGCTCCAATTGTTGTGTCCTAGGGCCTAGCTCAGATC